>CAUYLG010022027.1:0-24017 GCA_963573385.1 Cacajao melanocephalus
AAAACAGAAGCTGCAATTTTCATCTCTGATAAAACAGACTTTAAAGCAACAAAGACCCTAAGAAACAAAGAGGGACATTACATGGTGGTGAAAGGATCAATACAACAGGAAGAGCTAACGATCCTAAATATATACGCACCCAATACAGCAACACCCAGATACATAAGGCAGGTTCTTAATGACTTACAAAGAGACATAGACTCGCACACAATAATAGTGGGAGACTTTAACATTATACTGTCAATATTAGACAGATCAAGGAGATAGTAAATTAACAAGGATATCCAGGGCTTGAACTCAGACCTGGAACAAGTAAACTTAACAATTATTTACAGAACTCTCCAACCCAAATCCACAAAACATACATTTTTCTCAGTATCACAGTACACCTATTTTAAAAGTGACCACATAATTGGAAGTAAATCACTCCTCAGCAATTGCATAGCATTTCACAGGTTTAAATAAAATATTAGTTGGCTGCTTGTTTGTTATTTTCGTCCCTTATTCCTTCCTGTCTCCATTGTTAAGCACAATTATTGGCATAAAGGAGGTTTTTAATACCCATTTTTAGACTGCATTCTAGCCTGGGCAATAGAACAAGAATCCTGCTCTCTCTCCCTCTTTCTCTTCCTCTTTCTTTCTCTCTTACATTCTTTTTTCTTTCTTTCTTTCACTCTTTCTTCTTTTCTCTCTCTTTCTTTCAAAACAATAAATAAATAAATAAAAAGAAATGCTGAAGATGGCATGTGAAAGTGAGAAAAGGAGGAGGACAGAGAATGTTATGTTAAAGAAAGTGCATTAGGAGAGGTGAGAATAAAGAGCTAATAGTTCCAGATGCCACAGGGAGCCAAAGAGAGCAGGCTAAAGAAAAGTATAATAGTGCAGTCAGTTGAGTATTGCAGGGATAAAAAGGAAATTGAAATGGAGGATGGTATCTGGTAGCAAAATAGATGAGAGTTGGATCATCTGATCTATGAGGTTTCATAGGGTCAGAACATTTTTCCTTTTTAAGATTAAAGGAGATGAAAGAACAGATTGATTCTATGAGATTAAGAGATGTAAAATGGCAGAAAGAGCAAGAAAGAATCATCTCCTTTTATGAGAATTGTCTGGATGGGAAAGAATGAGTCCTAAGTAGAGGTATTAGTTTTAGTCAGGGGGAACAACTTTTTCCTGTAAGATTGAAGGGAAGGCTACAAAGATAGATGTGGGCCTATTGATGAATATAAATAAAAATAAGATTTTATAAGATAATTTACAGTTAATGATAGTATGTTCAGAAAGTGCTGTCATAGGAGGCACGATTATCTCCAGGTATTATTTAGGTTAAAGGAGATAATAGGTAAAAGTTAGGAATTACTACTGTTAGGAAAGTAATAAGAGGTTGGTAAAGGATTTATAGAGGCTTTGTGAGTTTGAAGTTGAATAATTTGAACAGTGATGGCCTCAGTCCACATTTGCAGAAAATGAAGAGTAAAGTGAAGAAATTATTGCAGTCTATAATGGTCAAGTAAAACATTGGGCTTATAGTAATGAGGAAATACCACTGAGGCTGGGAAAATTGGGTGAAATGGAAAGTGATTTTTTTAGTACTTTCTAAATATATTCAGTTAGCCAACTATTGGTTGAATTAAAGATATTTATCATTTTCCTCTATCTGCCATTTTTTAAAGAACAAGCCAACAAAGGATCTTGATGCTAAAACAAATATATGATGTTTGTTTAATTGAATATGCTGTGTGGATTAGTTACTGCTTGGTTCACTTAATCTGGGGTTGAGGATTGTATTTAAAATGAGCCACCTACACTATACATTTAGAAAAACTTTACATCAAAATCTCATTCTGTTTTTTAATATTCTGCTATAGTAGTTGGTTTTATATTTGCCTCTAGTGTGACTTTACTGTTTGTCTTTATGCTTATTTATTATGATAATGAATCGCTAAGATTCATAATTTAAAATTGATTGGAAATGCTTTCCACAAATTGCTTTGACTGCTTTTTATAGAAATAGAAATGAATGAATGAAATAATTAATGAAAATAACTCTCTATTCTCCTCTTGCAAATTAGCCTTATACTTGGCAGATATCTATTCCTAAAAAGTTTCTAAATGAATCACATCTTTCCATCTTAAAATCAGATAAATGTTTTATTTGCTATACCATCAGGTGCAATGCAATTCAATAAATATATTTAGTATGTTACCCACTCAGGACTTGATTTTTTTCTTAATTCTTGAAATAACATTACGAAACTCCTTGACTCTACAAATACCTAGTTAATTGCCTAAAGTCACCTAGTTGCTTGTTAAATAACAGCAAAACTCAGCGTAGACCTCTAAAAGTATTGTCTTGGCTAGCCACATCATCTGAAGAATTGTCATTGCATTGATTAATAACTGTCCATATTGGTGGCCAGTACCTTTTCTGCTGCTTTTTATATTACAAAATATTTCTTAGAAAAATAACTCAAGAGAAAGTAATGTTATTCCAGCTGATAAATTAATCCTGGAGCACTTAGCATTCTTTTAAATTCATTAAACCTCTTAATCATATAACATAAGACTTAAAAATCTTATTCTGTCTCAAGATAAAAAAAAATTTTATGTGCTATAAACAGCAAAATTCATGTTTAAGATTTCTTTAAAACTATTAGTCTTTTAAAAATTATTTAAATACCCTTACTACCCTAATGAGGGACATTATAAAAATTTTTAATCTCCGTCTATGTTTTACAACCTTTTTATACTACATGAAAATTTTTTAAAAGATCTCTATGATGTCTGTAAATAAGATTCTATGCCATTATAATCTGTAGATTAAACCAATAATGTATATACAAACCTTATATGTATATGTTTATATGGTCTTTCACATCATCTGAATGAACACTGAAAATGATTCCAATGATTAGGTACTATTTGGATATTGTATGCTAGGCACTCTTTTAAGAAATTGACACATAGTATATTATTTATCTTCACAGTCCTGTTGAGGTACATGCAATCCTGTGAAGTAAATGCTCTTATTCTTATTTTACAGATGAGAAAACTGAGGCTTAGAGAGGCTTAATGAGTGGCAGTGGAGCACACACTTGAATCCAAGGCTGTCCTACTCCAGTCAATTATAACTATAACTTCTTATATCAGTAGCATCTTTAAACATGAGCAATCTCAAGGTGGGGCAAAAAATCACCTCAATTTCCATAGAAAAGATGAAAGAGACCTTGATGGTCTAATTTGGCATCTAAATTTATGAGATTTTTAATGAACTTTTTAAACAGTTCTTGTAATGATGTATTTTCCTTTTAGCTTTTCTTTTTTCAAGGTCTTCCTCTACTAACTTGTTGCTTTTGATCTTTACAGTGCTGAGTTCCTGTAAAACTGTTGAGTAAAGATAATCAAGTACCCTCTTGAAGGTCTTTTAACAGTGTTTAGATGCTCATCACAGCATTATTTGTAGTAACATAAAATTGGAAACAACATAAATAGCTTAGAGAAGAGGAATGGATTATTCTAAATCCTTACAATAGAATCCTGTGGTCATCAAAAAGTAGATTGATAAGGAGCTTTTTGTAACTTGGAAATATAATGTTAAATAGATAAAAGGTAAAACCTGGCAACTAAAGCATGATTATAACTGTAGTTTTTGTATTGCTTTATTTTTTAATAAAAACTCTCATTTTAAAGAGGCCAGAAAAAAAAAACCGATGGGGTACATTATAAAGATTTTTATAGGCAGAACCAACCTATTTTAGGAGTAGAAAGATTAGATTGTGAAGAATTCATTATGTATAGAATCTGTTCTGTTGAGAAACAAATTATGATATTTTGCCTGAAGATTTTTTTCTTCTAAATATGGAGGAGGCTTACTGATTATTCTAGCCAATTCTTGGAAGATTTACTGGAGGCTGGATTGCTGCTTTACAAAGATGATTAGGTAATAATAGTGATGGTACATGCTTATAAAATGTACTGTTTAGTAAAAATTTAATTCCTCAAAACAACCTTATGCTAAATACTACTGTTATATTTCTCTTTATAGATAATGGAAACTGAGATGCACTTAGATTAATTAATCTGTCCAAATATAGATGGTAAGTGGGAGAGCCAGCATTTTGCATCTAGGCAATCTGGTTCCGAAGCCTGTGTGCTTAAACACTACACACTAGATATTTTAATAGTCAAAATCATTTATAACTTTTAGTTCAGAGTTGGAAATAATTATCTTATTAAGGTATGACCATTGAGAATAGTTTATGACCAGCTCTTCATTACATACTTAGTATGTTTAAAAATCATCTTTTGGTTTGGTTGATGGCAGTTATTTACAGAACCCTAAACTGTTGGTGACTGCTAACAAAGTTTCTTTTCTTCTCTTTTGAATCAACTCTTTCAGTAGGGCTGGATGCTTTGTATGTGGTGGCATAAAAAGTGTCTGAGGAGAACTACAAAAGTTTCTGAGTTTTAGTTTATCACATAGTTTTAGAATTCATTCACAATTGGTTGACATTTGCTCTTAGTTGGAGAAGTGGACTTTGTAGCCTAGAGTTCTTTGAGACATAAAATTAAAATCACTATTAATCCTTTCCCTCAACTGGCTGTCTTCACATCTATTTTTTTCTTAAGACTTATGTACCATTATCCATATGCAGATAGTTTAGTTGATCATGTAGCTCTTTTATTAAGTAAACAGTTTTGTTGGCCTCTGAAAAGGATGAGTTGTGCAGACTTCAGTTATAGCAGATAGTTTGTTTTATTATTATCTTATTTTATAGAATAGGTAAAACCTGTATTTATACAAGGTTGAAAATGTACAAAGATTGAAAAGTAAGTCATCTTTCTACTCTCTCTAAGTCCCCTTCCTGGGGTGCCTTTCCGTATCCTTCTTCAGTAAAGTCACCAAAGCCAGGAAGAAACATTAATGCTGTGCTAAACTGGTGTTCTAGTCTTTCTCAGTGTGAAACTTTGTATGTACCCTCTTTGTATGCTAAAAAGCTCTTGGCTTTTGAAAAGAATTTGCAGAAATGAAGTATTCATCTTTTATGTGTTAAATAGCATAACTTTATTTTTCTGCTTTTCTTTTTTTTCCCCCCCATTGGATTACCTCAAATGTTTCACGCTTTTGACCTGTTAATCCTTTTCTTTTGTTAGCACTTAAATATCAGTTAGTAGTAAAAGCAAACATGGATGTCTTAGCGGTACTAATTTTACAGTTTTATTTAAGTTGAAAATTTTCTTTTAATTGAGGTTTACAAATATTGGATACAACTGAAGTTGGATTATTTTACAGTTGGAAGGGAAACTTAGATCTATTACAGTTATAGATCATTGGGGTGCAGAGAAGTTAAATACATAGAAATTTTTAAAAACATGTTTGTTTTTTCTAGTTTTCTTTCCTTGGTTTAAGTATGAATAATAAGACTAAATATGGAGTTACTCTTATTATGTACCTAAAGTTTAGATTTTTTTTCCTGCATAAATATGGTGTATTGAGAGGAAAAGTATGCCAGAACATAATATTCTAATAACATCGTTAGCTTTTTGTAATTATGCTTCATTGTATATGTACCTTTTGAAACAAAGGTAGAAGGTGGGGTAGATTGTGGTTTCCAAGTGTGAGCTGTATCTGAATTACCTATAAATTTGTTTAAAAATAAATATTTTGGCATACTTCATGTAGCCCCAGGAATCTGTAGTTTAAAAATGTGCCCCAAAGGCAACTTTCTTACTATTGGTAGAAAATAATAACTTTTTTCAAAGTGTCTTTCTAGGAATCTATCTCCTCTTTAGAGAAATTAGAAATTTTGGTCACGCTTTTATGCAGTTATTCTCAAAGTCAGATAATGTTAGTTTGTTAGAATATTATTGTATATAGCCTAAATCAAAGTGTCACTAGCCTAAATTCCTGCAGGAGCACAAAAGGGGCCAGGACAGTTAAGTGAGGAGGAAAACAATAGTGAGTGATGGAAACTATAGTGAACTAAAGAGCTCAGACTAGATAATATGGGCAGCTACTACCCACCTTGAGTGCTGTCACATATCCTATTTTTTCCCCCAAATTTTTATATGAAATCTCTCCAATTTGTGAAGTCTTCTAATTTGTAAATAAATGTTGGGCTGCAAATTTACACTTTTGCAAATATGGTGTAGGCCGTTGTCCTATAGGCCAAACAAAACATGTCAGCAGGCCAAATAAAGCCTGTGGGCCACCAACGTAGAGTTTATGCCCTAGATTATCTTAACAGTCTTACACTTGCATGAACTTGCCTGTTTTGTTTTGACACTTATAAGGGATAATGGTGATAATAATGATACCAGCTGTCTGTTTTGATTAATATTTTACCTTAGCATATTAATTAAGTAAATAATTGGATAGGAAGAAAGTAAATAATTGTGTAGGAAGAAAGAGCAAAAGACTAGTTCCTAAAATGTATAGAAGATGATGTCTTATTGTAAATATGTGACTTGATTTCCATTATTTTTCTTAGAAAAATTTTATTCTGAGCCCCTTTCATTCTTAAGTTCTGTTTGCTATTCTTCCTTTTTCCTACTTTCACATTCAGTATCTCTGTTTCTCCCATGAGTGTTATTTTCATTTGCAAGAGTTATAAAAGAAAAATCCTTCCTGTAGAAACTCTGTAGAAGGTCAATCACTTTGTGATTTATTTAGCTGCACAAACTTCCAGACATTCTTCCCCATAGCATCAAAATTCCTTACTTAGTCTTAATACTACTTCTGTTAAAATTGCTTTTTAAGCAGAAGAATGGATTGCTGTTAAGGCAGTTAATGAAAAGACCCACAAAAACAATCTTATGAGATCACAGAGGGGTGATCTCATAACCTTGTAAGATTTGACCCCACTCCATCAGGGATGATTGAACTGAGATGCCATTTACAGTGGTTCAATACAGAGAAATCAGCACAATAAGTTAGTGAAACTTGTAGCCAAGATGGTATAACAGGAATAAGATTTACCCTCCTGCCTGCAAAAATCTAAAATAAAGACAAAATATGTGAAACAACAGTGTCTAGGACAATGTACATCAGTTAATAAAGGACAGTGATCCTTGAGAGATGGAAACAAGATAAGTATTTACTTGTATTACTACCCCTACTTACTACCTTGAGAGAGTTTCTGGGAGAATGGTAGACTCCCTGAGTTCAGGAGATGGAGCTGAAAGTCTGAGGAGACCAAGACAGTTAGAGTTAACAGGACAGAGTACTGGAGAAGTGAGAACCACAGAGAAAAAACCCTAAGATCTACAGATGGTCCCTTTTGAGTATTCAGCTGAGTATTCAATATTACATGCATGTCAGGAAACGACCAGGCCTGACAAGGAACCACACAAAAGGATTCAAGGAAACACGTACTTGTGCTCACACAGGGCTAGGAATAGTGCTTGTTCCCACAAACTGAGCTGTAAATGCTCAAGATTTATGAAGCACTGGGTAGAGCACACAGAAGAATCTTACCCAATAGTAAGGAATAATTAGCCCTAGACTGAGTACTGATCTGAACAAATCCAACAGATCTTAAAAATAAGACCTGAAAAGATCAAACTCTGAAGTTTTTCAGATAATTTAATTTCAAACCTGAGCAAAACTAAGAAATATTTACAAATATTTGGCACCCAACAAGATAAAATCTATGGTATGTAGATAGCATCCAGTAATTTTCAGGCACACAAAGAAGCAGGAAAATATGATGTATAATTAGAAGATAAATCAATAATCATAACTGTCTCAAAACTGACACAGAGGTTAAAATTAGCAGATAAATATGTTAAAAGTTTTCTATAACTATATTTCAGGTGTTCAAGAGTTAAATAGGAACATATTAAACCTCTAAAGACTCAAAAATGAACAGAATATCTAAGCTGTGGGAACTTTTAAGTAGCTCAATATATAAACTTGAGTCCCTGAAGTAGAGGAGAGAGAAAGCATGATAGAAAAATATATTGGAAGAAATAATGGCTGAAATCTTTCTAGAGCTGATGAAAACTATCAACCCACGCATGCAGAATCTCCATGAACACAAAGCATAGGAAACATGAAGTAAATTACACCAAGGCACATCATATTCAAACTGTTCAACACCTCTGATAAAGAGAAAGTCTTACAAGTAGTCAAAGTAAGAGGCAAGCAAGCGTGTGGGACAAAGAGAAAACTGGGTTACATACAGAGGAACAAAGATGAGCATTACAATACATTGTCAAAAATAATGCAAACAAGAAGAAAGCACAGTGACATCTTTAAAGTGTCAACATAAAATTTCTACCCAAAGAAAATATCTTTTAAAAACAAAGGTGAAATAAAGCTTTTTTCCCCCACATACACAGTAGCTGAAAAAATTTATAACCAACAGATCTGCATTACCAGAAATGTTAAAGATAGTTGTTCAGGCAGTGGGGTAATGATTCTGTAATTGGGATTTTTCTTGGGTGCTGGTGAGGCACAGCTTCCACGAGAGAATGCTGTGGGTTCTTGGTCTCCTATCTCCTAAAGAATAAGCAATGGGACCACTACAGGTGTGCTGCACACTTGTAAAAGTAAATATCAGACCCAAGAAGTGTTGCAGAAAGGTGATTTTATTTAGGTAGAGAAAAGAGAAGAAGAGAAAGACTCCCACGAAGAGTGTGGAAGCGGATTCCAGAGGGGAAATCCCAGAGGGGAAAGGGAGCTCCCACCATGTGGGAGGGGATTCCAGAGAGCTGGAAATCCAGCATGGGTGAAGGAGCAGAGGAAATTATCCTGGGAGAAATTCCCACCTTCCCCATGACCCTGGGCCAATGAAAGGAGTTCCTTAGAACTTCTGCTGGAGTGATTGACTTTTAGTTTCTTCCCGCGCCTGCGAAATTCAAACATAAACCGTTAAATCTCCCGGAT
Organism: Cacajao melanocephalus; assembly: GCA_963573385.1. Lineage (NCBI taxonomy): Eukaryota > Metazoa > Chordata > Mammalia > Primates > Pitheciidae > Cacajao > Cacajao melanocephalus. The sequence goes on from CAUYLG010022027.1 coordinate 8,891, forward strand.
GGAAAGAGATGGGAGTGGGGCATGGCGCTGGGAAATTCTTGCCCTTAAAACTATGCCCCCTCGTGAACCCAGAAAGAGAACACATTCCCTCAATACCAAATGACTTACACAACAAAATGAAGAACACTGGAAATGCTAACTACATCGATAAATGTATCTGATACTTTTCTAATTATTTAACTTGATAATAGAAAAGTAAATTCATTGGCCCACTTTATAAGAATCTTAAAGTGCAATAATGAAATAATAATGGCTAACATTTTGACTACTTACTGTGGGCAAGGAATATTACCTATATTGTTTCATTTAATCCAAAGTGCTGGGATTACAGGTGTGAACCATTGCACCTGGCCAATATTTTTTATAGAAGCAGAAAATGGACTAAGACAGTGGCCCAGAATGTACACTAGAAAAGAACATGTATTCTGGTGTTATTGAGTGTAGTATCCTGTGTCAGTTAGGTCAAGTTAGCTGATGAGTTTTAAAGTCTTCTGTATCTAACTGACCTTCTGTCTACTTGTTCTGTTAACTATTGAGAGCAGCATATTGAAATCTCTGAGGACAATTGTGAATTTTTCAATTTCTTCTTGTAGCTCTGTCTGGTTTTGCTTCATGCATTTTGAAGCTCTGTTATTAGGTGCATAAATGTTTCAAGTTGTTACATCTTCTTGACGAACTCCCTGATTGTCATTATTAAATAATAATCTTTTTCCTTGGTAATATTCTTTGTCCTGAGATCTACTTTAATATTAATGTAGCCGGTTTTCTTTTGATTAGCATTTGTATGGTTTTTCTTCTACTCTTTTACTTTTAATCAAGTGCCTAAATCCCTTTGAGCTACTGATACAAAATCCTATTAACTGGGCAGCTTATAAACAACAGAAATTGATTTCTTATAGTTTTGAAGGCTGGGAAGTCCAAGGTCAACGTGCCAGCAGAATCAGGGTTCAGGGATGGCCTTTCTTATAGATGGCACCTTCTAGCTGTGTTCTCACATGGTGGAAGGGGCTAGCTAGCTCTCTGGGGTCTCTTAAGGTCACTAATCCCAAACATGGGGACTCCACTCTGATTACCTAATTATCTCTCAAAAGCTCCATCTCACCTTTAGGATTAGAATATTAGCATATGAATTTGGGGGGACACAAACATTCAAACTAAGCACACCAAGACAGCATTTAGTTGGGTCTTGACTTTTTAAAAATCAATCTGAGGAGCTCTTCCATTTAATTAGAGTGCTCAAACCATTTACATTAAATGTAATTAGATTACTGATTCAATTAGTTTAAGTTGATCATTTTGGAATTTGTTATTTTTCTTATTCTCTCTTTTCTTTTTTTTCTGCCTTTTTTGAACAATACTTTTTTCAATTCCATTTTATCTCCTTTGTTGGTTTATTGCTATTTTAATCATTACTATAGCATTGATAGCATATATCTTTAACTTACCACAGTTTGCCTTCAAGTGATATTATGCCACTTTACATAAGAACCTACAATAGTATTCTTCCATTTCTTCTCTCCCAACCTTTGTGCTATTGTCGTGAATTTTACTTTTACATGTGTTCTAACTCCCACATTACGTATTTTTGTTTAAATCAATTATTGTTAAAAAGAAAAAAAAGTTTTGCAAATAAAAAACTAAAAGTACATTAAAGACTACCAGCCAGGTGCAGTGGCTCACACCTGTAATCTCAGCGCTTTGGGAGGCCAAGGCAGGTAGATCACCTGAGGTCAGAAGTTTGAGACCAGCCTGGCCAACATGGTGAAACGCATCTCTACTAAAAGTACAAAAATTAGCCAGGCATGGTGGTGGGCACCTGTAATCCTAGCTACTTGGGAGGCTGAGGCACGAGAATTGCTTGAACCCAGGAGGTGGAGGTTGCAGTGAGCTGAGGAGCTGAGATTGTGCCACTGCACTCCAGCCTGGGTGACACAGTGAGACTCTGTCTCAAAAAAAAACACTACTGGCTGGGTAACTTATTTATTTTTATTTTTTACATGCAGATCAAGTAGTTTATAAAGAACAGATTTATTTGGCTTATGGTTTTGGAGGATGGGAAATGCAAGATCAAGGAGCTGAATATGAAAAGGGTCTTCTTGCTGTGCCATAACATGGCAAAAGGCAAGCAAGTATATGGGACGGGGAGAGGAAATTGGGTTGAACTCATCTTTTTTACTAGAAATAAGTTCCTACTATCAATGATAACTCACCCATTCCCACAATAATGGCATTAATCTATTCATGAGGTCAGAGCCCTCATGATCTAATCACCTCTTAAAGGCCCAATTTCTGAACACTCAACACTGTCATAATGGCAACCAAATTTGAACAGTTTTGGAGGGGACATTCAACCATAGCAACCATGAAACAAGTTTTAATAAACTTAAAAATATTCATTTGATACAAAGCATCTCTGGGAAATACCCAGCTATTTGGAAACTAAGTAATGCATGTTTAAATAACCCATGGCTCAAAGAGGAAAACAAAGAGGACATAAGAATGTATACTATATGTGATACAAATGAAAATGCAGTATATCAAAATGTGTAGGATGTGATCTCCTAAAATAAGACTTAGAAGAAAATTTATAGTACCCATACTAATGACCTTAGCTATCACCTGTAAAAAGAAGCAAAATAATAAGTAGAAGAAAAGTAAATAGAAGAATGTAAAGCATAAAAATCAAAGAATAAGAAGAGAAATCAACAAAGTAAAAAACAGAAAAAAAAATGATAAAATCAATGAAATCCACAGCTGGCTCTTTGAGAAGTTCAATTAAATTGATAAACCTCTAACCTGATTGATCAGAAAACACAAATTTTACGAACATCAGGAATGAAGGAGGTGATATCATTTCATATTCTATACTTATTAAAATAATAATAATGGAATATTATCAGTGACTTTATGTCAATAAACTTGACAACTTAGATGAAATGGAGAATGCACTGAATAATCTGAAGTATAGATTTCAGTGAAGCAGACCCAGATAGAACTCCAATAAGCAATTGAAAATTCTACAATTATAGTCAGATATTTCAGTATGCTGCTCTCGATAGTTGACAGAACAAATAGAAAGTCAGTTGGATAATACTCTCCAACCTTAGATAATACTATTTAAAGAGATGTTATAAAATGAAACATCTTCTGGGCATGTTTTTTTAAATATTCTTTTTTTGAGAAAAATCTAACATTTTTTTTTTTTTGAGACGGAGTCTCACTCTCTCACCCAGCCTGGAGTGCAGTGGCTCAATCTTGGCTCACTGCAATCTCTGCCTCAGGGGTTCAAGCAATTCTGCCTCAGACTCCCAAGTAGCTGGGACTACAGGCATGTGCCACCACGCCTGGCTAATTTTTTTCTATTTTCAGTAGAGAAGGGTTTTCATCATGTTGGCCAGGCTGGTCTCAAACTCCTGACCTCAGGTGATATGCCCACTTTGGCCTCCCAAAGTGCTGAGATTTCAGGCATGAGCCACCACGCCTGGCTACTTAAAAACAGTAATGCCATCAAATGACCTTAATTTTACTTTCACATAATCAATTTTTAAGAAAGTATTTATAAGGATTACTTTCATTGCAAATGATGAAATATTTTAAAATATTGAACGTAAGAAGTCTAGAAGAAGGAAGTTCAAGTTTGTTCAGTCACCCAGTCATGCATTTCACAAGATCCCTAACTTGTTCTTTCCTGCTTTTCTTTTGTCTTACTATTGTTCTGAATATTATTTAGAACTCTTAAGGTTTATCTTCTAGTAGTTGCAATAAATGTGGTTGCCACAGTTATAAGTATTGCCTCTGGACACACCCCACTGATAGCGTCAAGGGTCCCTGAGACCACTCTCAAGTTTCATGATTTGCTGAAAGGACTCAGCACAACAGATTTATTTAAATAAAAGGATACAAGGCAAAATCAGCAAAGAAAAAGGCAATGGGATGATGTCTGAAGGAAAACAGGCACAGACTTACAAGTGTCCTCTCCCAGTGGAGTCACACAGGATGCACTTCATTCTCTTAGCAGTGAGTTTTGACAACACATGTAAAATGCTGTCTACCAGGGAATCTCTTTGGAGACTCAGGACTCAAGGATTTTATTGGGGGCTGATCATGTGGGTACCCTCTGCTGCGCACTTACCAAAATTCCAGATTCCCATAAGGAAAGCAGGTATTCAGCGTAAACCACATTGTTTGCACAAACAATTTAGACACACAATGTGCCACTTTTAAGAGTTTGGGGAGTGGCTGGGCGTGGTGACTCATGCCTGTAATCCAGGCACTTTGGAGGCCAAAGCGGGCAGATAACCTGAGGTCAGGAGTTCAAGACCAGCCTGACCAACATGGTGAAACCCCGTCTTAAAAAAAAAAAAAAAGTTTGGGGAGTAATGAGAACCCTCCTGAAATCAAAGTTCTCAGATGCCAGCCAAAGGTTAACTTTGCAAGCAGGCCTGCTATGTTAATTCTTTTTTGCATAGCTAGACAAAGAATAAACACATTTCTCCTTATATATCTTTTTGTTAGGAAGGAAAATCTTTCCTGGTTTCTCTTTCACTACATTCTGTCTCAGTACCATTAGCTAGGATGGGTTGCTTATATCCTTACTGCAGTGAGACTGGGAAGTTAAATACCTAGAATTTCTGGCTTCTGTATTGGAAGACAGACTCTGCCAATAAGGAGGCAGGGCAGTGGAAATGGAAGAATAATATGTGTTAGGATTTGAGTATTTTTCTAACTCATAATTGTCAATCCTATTGTTTTTAAGGGCAAGGGGCTCAGACATACATGGCTAGGAAAAACAAGCACCATGACCATTTAGTTTTTATATAAAATATAATAGAATTTATTAGCAAATTTTTCATTATTTAGGGTAGCTTTTGTTGTAATATCAAGACAGATTTGTAGACAAAAGTGTTTAAGACAAAATCTTTGTCAGTAAACTGAACAGAAAAACAACCCCAAATTACCCCCATTCTTAAACAGAACAAAATAACTCCACTCTAAATTACTTTGTTTGATTTATTAGTATAAATAAATTGTTTTCACTAAAACTGTAATATTGCAATTTTATTTACATGCAAGAGTTTTTGTCAACACTATTGTATGGTTGATTTTACAAATTGATAAGATGCTGTTCTTCAAAAATGATAACCTTTTTTTTTTTTTTTTTTTTTTTTTTTTTACTATGAGAAGTTTAACCATTTCTCAGTAAAGCTGTTATTTCTTGGTTTGACTTTTTAAAATTTCCTTTACTTCTGACAGAATACTTTTGACATCGTCAATTAAACAAATAGCCAGTTCATGCCAAAAACCAGTTGGAATTATCAGATAAATGTAAATGGGGTTTTACAGTGAAACAAAACCATCAAGATATATTTTCTGATATGAAGGTTATGTTGTCTTGCCATGGATTAAAACAAAACAATCCTGTAATGGAAAATGTAAAGCTTGCTTACCCAATAATCTCAATACTAAAGGAATGCTACCAATTCCAGTAAGGTATTATTGATTTTGGAAATGACCTCTAACATTAGACTGCTAAGATGTAGAATAAGGTTTAAGAAAGCTGAAATGCCCTTCATAAACCTCAGTGCTAAAAATTGTACTTGGTTTTTGAATTAAGGAAGAAACCTGGTTGTATCATAATTGTACTGATTGCCTAAGATGCAATTACTAATTGAAGTAAGGGATTGTCATCCAGATTCTGATTATTAACTAACAAGTTTGAATCTGCCACTGAACTACATGTCTAGTCCTAGCATATATTATAGTACACAATTTGTTTTTAGCAGATTTTTTGAGTTCCTAGGATTAATGGACCTATTAGTTGTAGGTTTTAAGAGTGACTCTCTCACAGTCTACTGACTGGAACTAAGGATTTATCATGTTTTGTTAGTCCAAGTGAAATTTTAGAAGATGACATATGCTATTGAAGTGATTTTGTTTTCTGTTAAACAAATATTTTTAAGAATGACTTTCCAATAATCCAGATACAGAAATTACATAGTGACTGTGCTAATAAAACGTGACAAGTCATTTTTAAGTTGAACCATAAAAATGGTCAAATATTGTTAGTTTCATATGGTTCAATCTGATATTTATATGAGTGTATTTCTACAAGCACAGTACATAGTGTTCTTAATTATTTAGTAGAATATTTGTGTGTTAACTCTGTTTTGATCCTCATTTTCATTCCCCACTGTCTGTCAACCTTGAAATTTATTACTTATAACAAGCAGGAAGCAACTCGTTAGAAAATAACATATATTAATTTGAATTCATTATAGCATTTTACAGACAATATACTGTTAGACTTGGAAAACATGTTAGAGGTACTCTCAGGCCACCCCAGTCATCAACTAATACAGGAAAATCTCTATGACATCCTCTCCAGATGGTTATTTCCCTCTGCGTAGCCACTTAAGGACATTATCTCAAGAGTTTTTCTGTATTATTGGAAGGTACATATACTATACTGAAAACTACCCAATTTTAACTCACTGGCCTCAGTTCTGCATTCTGTTAAGAATCCCATAAAAAGACTACTTCTTCCAGATGGCAAATGTTTTAACATTATAAGACAGACATCATATCTCCTACTCTCTTCTCCAAGAGAAACAGTTCCAGCTATTTCCAAGTCATAGGCTCAAAACTTAGGATTTAAAGAACTTTAAGGATTATTCCAGCAGTAATCTGATTTACAGGATCTAAGCTACTTTCAGTTTGAATTCCCTACATTGTCTGATGCAGTGCCTTGTAAATAATGAGCACTGAATAAATATTTGTTATGTGCCTGTAAGACAGAGAGGGTAAATGAGATTTGAGTTTATTGTCATTTAATAAATATTTATTGAGAATCTGTTGTGTACTAGAAGTTGTTCAAGACATTTGGGGATACACTAGTTAACAAAAGAGACAGAATCTCTGTCCTCATGAGTTTTACATTTTGTTGTGAAATACATTCAACAAAGATTAATTCTATAATATCAAGTGTTGTAAATTACATGAAGTGTCATGTAATTGGATAATGGTATGAGAGAGTGAGGGAGCAGGTGATGCTGGTATTTAACATTGAGGTGGTCAAGGAAGGCCTCACAGATATGCTACCTCATAGAGATGTGATAACAATTGATTAATGAACTGAATGAAGTGAGGCAGCTCAGACGTGTGAATATTTGAGACAGGAGTTGATATAGTTTGGATATTTGTCACAGCCCAAATCTCATCTTGACATGTAATCCCCAATGTTGGAGTTGGGGCCTGGTTGGGAGGTATTTAGATCATGGGGCAGTGGGCGAGGTGCGGGGGGGGAATTTCTCATGAATGGCTTGGGTCATCCCCTTAATAATAAGTGAGCTCTCGCTCTGAGTTCATATGAGATCAGGTTGTTTAAAAGTATGTGACAGCTCCCCAGCCACTCTTTCTCTCCCTTGCTCCTGCTTTCGCCATGTGGTGTGCTACTCCCCCTTCTCCTTCTAAGCTTCCTGAGATCTCCCTAGAAGCCTCCCAACACCATGCTTCCTATAAACCCTACAGAACCTTTAGCCAATTAAACCTCTTTTCTTTATGAATTACCTAAGCTCAGATATTTCTTTGTAGCAATGCAAGAACAGCCTAATACAGGAGTGTTCTAGACAAATGCAAGGGCTTAATTAAGAGTCACCAAGACTGGAGTTGAGTGTGTCAGGACTGAAGGGGAGAGGGTGAATAGTTAAGATGAAATAGTCTGAGGAAAAAATCCTGTAGGGAGCTATGAGCTTGAGTAGGAATTTAAATTTTTATTCTAAGTGTGATGGGAAGCCACAAAGCGTTGGAATTACGTGATTAGACCTAATTGAAAAGAGTCACTAGTGAGAATAGATTACAGAGAGACGAGAGGAAGCAAAGCGACCTGTTATAATCCTATTGTCATCATTTTCTAGGGCTTTCTATCTAGTATGGTAGCCACAAGTCTCATGTGGCCATTAAAATTTACATTAATTAAAATTAAATAAAAATTAAAAATTCAGTTCTTCTGTTACACTGACCAGATTTCAAGTTATATGTCTGCAGGCAGTCCACGACTTACAAGGGTTCAACTTGATTTTTTTACTTTATAATGGTGTGAAAACAACAGGCATTGAGCTGAAACAGTACTTGGAATTTTGAATTTTGATCTTTTCTTGGGATACTGATATTCAGTAGGACACTCTCTCACAATGCCAATCAGTGGCAGAGAGCCACAGCTCCCAGTCAGCCACACGATCACAGGGGTAAACAACGGACAGTAGTACCCTACAGTGTACTGTATTCAATAAATTACCTGAGACATTTAACACTTTATTATAAAAGAAGCTTTGTGTTCTATAATTTTCCCAACTGTAGGCTAATGTAAGTGTTCTAAGCATGTTAGGCTAGGCTAAGCTATGGTGTTCAGAAGGTTAGGTGTATTAATCAGGAGTAGAAACAAGTTTGATTAGAGAAAATAAATGGAAGAGTAAGCCCAAATATCTTCTCAAATCACAGATGAAACATAATAAATCTACTTATAGTCCAGTAATTACAACAATTTCCACTTAATATTCAGAAATTATCAAAAATTCTACTCAAATTGCTCCATTCTAAAAATGATTTTGATATTACCAGTTTCCATTTTGAAATATTTTACACATTTCAGTTTTTAAAAAATCAATTTTTATATCTAAGCAGTGACATGAGATTTTATACTGAATCTTTCCAAATCTTGAGGCCTTTCTAGAAGTGAAAAAGAGGGTGGAGGGAGGGAAGAGTCCAGATTTTAACTCCTATCACCATGCCACATTTCTGTATTTCTAAATGTTTTCTCTAATATCTCTGATTATTACATTTGGGTTAAGGTGGAGCTTTTTTAAGAGTCATATTATGGTAAGAGAGGTCATTTCTGCAGCTGCGTTTCAGAAAATCAAATCCTGCAATAAGCAAGTTACTTTCTTTTTCTTTATTTTTTTTTTCCCCAGTACTTGTCTCCATGATGAGGTCATGGAGAGAGTCCCAGTCTGGTGCTAGTTTGTTTGACTTTCTAATCTCCCTTTTTAATGAATAGAGACATGTCCCAAGCTTGGAGTGTTGCTGCACAGGCAGGCCACACTCTTGTGGCTCGTATTTAATAACATCATTGTGTTCTCATGTTTCATATTGATGGTGACTTTTGTACTTACCTTCTACTTATGGAACATTTTACTGGTTTTCCATTTAAGGACATAATGTTGATCTAAGATTTCCTTTTCAAATAAATTCAAATGTAAAAATGAGACATTTAAAAAAATATTAAGTAAGGGCATTTGAAAATGGTAATATTGTAAAAGGAAGAAATACATCTTAAAGAAATTTTATTATTAATTGTTATTTTTGAGACAAGGTCTCACTCTGTTGCCCAGGCTAGAGTGCAGTGACACAGTCCCAGTTCACTGCAGCCTTGACTTCCCCAGCTCAAGCAATTCTACCACCATAGCCACCCAAATAGCTGGGACCTCAGGCATGCACCACCATGGCTGGCTAATTTTTGTATTTTTTTTGTAGAGACGGGGTTTCACCATGTCGTCCAGGCTGTACTCAAACTCCTGAGCTCGAGCAGTCTGTCCTCCCTGATCTCGCCAAAGTGCTGGGATTACAGGTGTGAGCCACTGCACATGCAGAAATTTTATTCTTAAGAGAAAGTCGGTGTCTTAGCAAGATGGTTCATTAATGCAGTACACATATGGGTTATTTGTAAAGAGGAGGAGAGCAAGAACATTCTAGGACTTCTTTCTCCAAGTTTCATGACCTAGAGCATCATATCTAAATAGCCAACATTACTGATATAATGAAACATAAATACTACACTGCAATTAAATTTAATTTTCAAATTATGTCACAAAATGTACTTATTTATTTCTACCAAGTGCTCTTCCCTAAATCAGTGCATCATTATCTCTTTCTAACGAGTCTAATTTCAGGCTAGCTAGCTTTACCTCTGGGAATTACAGAAGTGATTTTAGAAATAAATGTCAAATAACTATAACTCCAGCTCTATTTCTCTGTAATTAGCCGAGTGTTTACAACTGATAGACATAGCTAAAGATTTTTATTATCTTTTTGTTTAGGTATCTGTTGTCACAAGAAGACTCACTCTGCTCTTTTTGTCTTGAAGCACCCCCTGTTTCTCCCTAAAACAGATTTATCACTAAACTCTCTATCATGTAGGACACATATTACCTCTATTTGGATCTTGTGCTTCCAATTTCTCACTGGTTTAATGAATTCTGTACACTTAGAAGGCACACAAAGCCTGGGCGGGGGTACACATGTGGGGATCACACTGCAGGCTGTGAATGTAGACAAAAATCCTTTGTTGTGGGTGTGATCACTTTAACAATTGATGGATCAAAATCTGTTGTATTTGCAATAAGCAATGGCATATTTAAAATTTTTTTATCTCCATTTAAAAATTAGCCCTTATACATTTAGACTTTACCATATAAATTTTAATTAAGTTCAGTTCTACTCTTAAGTCCCTAGAATTACGGCAAAATGCTCTCAAAGATAATAGACTTTCTTATACAGTTAACCAGCCTCCTTCAATAGGTATTCACAATCTCTTATCTGCAATTTCAAAATCCAAAAATGTCTGAAAAAGCAAAAATGTTTTTTTTAACTCATTTGAATGCAAAAATTTACTTGAGATTTTTGGTGGCAAAACCTGACTGAACTGACATGAAGCTATTTACAGTTTTTATTTATCCCACTTAGCGTAAATATTCATAGGTTTACTGCAGAAATGTTGATGTGTTAGATTACTAAGTATTGGCCCAGATCTTTGCTGGGTGTGTTTCAGAATATACAGTATAAGTACTGCACGACTTTTTTTTTTTTTTTTAATAACACAGCTGGTCCAGAGTTTCTCATTAATAGTTGGGAACCCGTGTATAAATAAGAGTATGCATAAGAGATAAAGTGAGGCTACTTATTTTTCTTTTCATTTTTTTTCAGTCATTTTCTTCTTTTTCTCTTCCTTTTCCTCCCTCTCTCCTCCTCATTCTCCTTCCTAATGGTAGCAATAACCCAATAATCAATATCAAATATGTGGATTTCTGTCCTTAGTAGAGTTTTAAATGACTTTAATAAGATCTGTAGTTCATTGTTTATAATAGAATCCATAACAGACAGAACCTTAAATAAACATTATTCTTTCCTAAAACTTCTCCGCTTTGTGTCTCCAAAAGGTCATTTTGAGTTATCAATGAAACCCCTTCATTTGATCATTTTATTTTCTTCATTCTGAATTCCACATTGAGTAATTATCACACAAATTAGTAAAATTCTATTAAATTTATCTTCAGACTGATAGAGTGTGGAGAATAAGGCCATTGCCCTTATTTTATGCTCTATGAATCAGTATGAACATAAATTATAAATTTTGCTTTTTATCATTTACTGTAGCTTAGATTTTTCTGCTAATTTAACAAAGGCTAATTCTTTTAAAAAAATATGATAGTTTTGATAAATGTAATTACAGGATATAAGCTTATGCAGCCATCTTTGGTAATAACTAAGTACATAAAGCCCTTTCTAATGTGGGTTAATGAAGGCTAGTAAAACCTTACCTATTTGCTGTGAATTTACTCCATTTGTTTCTGATAATGGGACTCTAGGGCTTAAAATGAAAGGAAAAAAAAATTGAACTTTAAAAATATAAGCAGTAACGAAGGATTTACTGTTTTAGATTAAAAGGGATATACAGTGTATGAACCTTGTTTGGATCCTCATTTCAACAGATACAATTTAAAAGCCAAACCTATTCTTCGATGATCAGGGCTCTCTAGAAGAGGTGGGTTTGGTGCAAAGTCACTTAGTCTCCTTTTCTTGTTAGTCTTCATCTCTCTGTCCTTGGATATCTCTTCTGTCTGCGTGTAGTACTTTAGTACATTTCTCATGAAATTTCAGGGCTTTGAAATACAATCGGTATGCTGACTATATCTAAATGTTTATGTCCACCCCATATATTCAGTTATCTACTTAGCATCTTCACTTGAATGTTTAATCAGCATTGCAAACATAACATACAAAATCAAACTCTGAAACTTTCCCTTCAAACTAACTCCTCTCGCAGTCTTCTCTGTCATAGTTAACGGTAACTCCCTCCTGTCAATTTCTTAGGGCAAAGAGCATCAATATCAGCAAATACTTTTGGCCCTTCCTTGAAGATATTTCCAGAATCTGATCACTTTCCAACTGTCCCACAGCTACCAGTTTGGGAGCTCCAATGTCTCAATGTTTGAATGTTGAGAACCAAGGAAACTGATGGTGTAACTCATTCAGAGGCTGAACTCTTCTGGTCCTGGGGGTCTGCTGGTATAGGTCATGGAGTCTAAAGACAGGTAGGTCTGCAGTTCTGATGTCCAAGGCAGTGGAAGAAAAGTTTGTTCCAGCGCTGAGAGAGAGACCAGTTCACCTTTTGTGTGTGTCCTATCCAGGTCCCCAACTAATTGGATGGTGCCTGCCAACATTGAGGAAAGATTTATTCCACCCAGTCCACTCAGACTCGCATACTAATCTCTGGAAACCCTCTCACAGACACACCCAAAATAATGCTTTACCAGGTTTATAGGTATTCCTTAATCCAGTCAAGCTGATACCTAAAATTAAATCCTCAAGTATACCTTTTGTCAGCTTGGCACTCGTATGCATCTCCTCAAACCATAATTCATTTCCAAATAAAGACAATAACAAGATAATAGTTTTGCCTAGCATGATGCAACTATCCTGTGATTGTGATTATCAGAATTTTAGACTTTAGGGATTTTGATATTTTGAGATTTTAACATTTGGAATTATGACTTTCAGGATGTGTCTTTTGGGATTATGATCCAGATGCATTCTTTTCTGCCCAGAATGTTCTTTCCTATATATATGCACATCTCGCTCTCTCACCTCCTTTAGATCTTTCCTCAAATGACAAATTCTCAGTGAGGCCTTCCTTGATTGTTTTATTTTAAATCTCTGACTTTCCTGATATTCCCTAGACCTCCTTTTTGAGTTATTTTCTTCCATCACGTGTATTACCGTATGATATTCTAGTTATAGTACTTATTTATTCATTGTCTTCTCCATAGGACCCGTTATTTTTATCTGGTTTATTCACTGCTGTATCTTCAGTGCTTAAAAGAGTGTCTGGCTCATAGTAAATACTTAATAAATATTTATTAATTGATTAAATAAAAACCTGGCACCCATCAATACCTAGCACCTATCAATGCCTAACACATAATAGTTGTAATAAATATTTAAATAAATGAAGGAATTAATAATCTAGGTTGTGGATCATCCCATTCTCTTCCAATCTATTTGACTCTCTTCTGGTTTTATTTTCTTTTTTATACTGCCCAGACCCTGTAATCCTTCCCCACAGTAACTCCTGCCACAACTCTCGAATCTCTTGCTGCAGTATCCTCCAAGAAAACCTTTGGCGTCTCTGTTTTTATTTGTTGGTTGCTAAATGCAACCAGGAAAAAGCTGAGGATCTGATCTCTGCCTCGAGGGACAGCCAAAAAGAGAATACCCAGGGACCGGTACTCTCATTATAAGATGATATAGGGGGGGAAGATCCAAGATGGCCAATTAGGAGCAGCTCAGGATTGCAGCTCCCAGTGAAACCGCAGAGGGTGAGTGGACGCCACATTTCCAGTCGGATTTTTATTGCCCACAGACTAGGAGATTCCCAGGTGGAGGAGCCCCACAGGTCGCCAGTGTGGCTCTTTTGGCTGGCGCAGCTGTTTTGCCAGCGCCCTGATGCGGCGGTTCTCCCTACAAAATACACTAGTCTGGGTCTCCCTTCTAACTGGCGAGTGGAACTTCGGGAAGGGAGAATCACCCATTCATCTGATTAAAAAGGGGTCTAAAACAGGGAGCCAGGCCAGGAGATTCACAGGCAAAAGAGCACCATGAATATCAGCGCCCCTATTTCAGCCGGCGCAGTGGGTCGCTGCACGGGAAATCACACAGATCCTGGCACCTTTTCATCAGGTGACCAGAACACCTGGGAGAGAGTTGATCATTCAACTAAACAAAAAAGGCTCTGAGGCAGGGAGCCAGGTGATCAGGCTTGGCTGGTCCCACCCCCACAAAAAAAAAAAAAAAAACCAACAATTGGAAACGCTCAGGGTTGAGAGTTTCACAGCAAGCACAGCTGAACCCAGGATGGTCCAGCTTTGTGGGGGAGGGGCATCCGCCATTAGCAAGGCACTCCACCAATATGGAGGCAGTTCGCCATTGCTGAGGCAGCTTGCCGTTGCCGAGGCAACCCGCCATTACAGAGTCCGCCATTACAGAGGTGAGCCACCACTGGGAGGCAGTTCTAACTACACCCATATAAACAGGACTGCAAGGAAGTTCACATGGCAGCTGGGTGGAGCCCACAGCAGCTCAGCGAAGCCTCGGCAGGCAGACAGTGACTAGGCTGCCTCCTTGCTGGGCAGGGCAGCTCTGAAAAAAGGCAGCAGCACAACGGAAACTCATAAATAAAGCCCTAACTCCCTGGGACAGAACACCTGGGAAATAAAAAGGGATTTATGAGTTCTGCTGCAGCAGACTTAAATGTACCTGCCCAACAGCTCTGAATGAACAACGGAGCTCACAGTTCAGCACTTGAGCTCCTGTAAAGGACAGACTGTCTCCTCAAGCAGCTCCCTGATCTCCGTATATCCAAAGAGTCACCTCATAAAGGAGAAATCAGACTGACATTTGGCGGGTATCCTTCTGGGACAAAGATAGAAGAAGAAGAAACTGGTAGCAACCCTTACTGCTCGGCAGCTGCTGCAGGTGATCCCCAGGCAAGGAGGGCCTGGAGTGGACCTCAGCAGTCCTACAGCAGAGGGGCCAGACTGTTAGAAGGAAAACTAAGAAACAGAAATAACTTCATCATCAACAAACCAGACGTTCACTCAGAGACCCAGTCTGAAAGTCAGCAACTACAAAGACGACAGGTGGGTAAATCCACAACGATGAGAAGAAACCAGCGCAAAAAGGATGAAAACACCCGAAACCAGAACACCTCTCCTCCTACAAGGGATCACAACTCCTCACCAGCAAGGGAACAAGGCTGGATGGAGAATGAGTGTGATGAATTGACAGAATCAAGGCT
>CAUYLG010022029.1:0-133230 GCA_963573385.1 Cacajao melanocephalus
CCATTAATTCATTTATATTCCTCTTTAAGTTGTCCATTCTTGTTAGCATTTTGTTAAATCTTCTTTCAAGGTTCTTAGTTTCTTTGCATTGGGTTAGTACATGTTCTTTTAGCTCACAGAAGTTTCTTATTATCCAACTTCTGAAACCTGATTCTGTAATTTCATTGTACTCATTATCTGTCAGGCCTTGTTCTCTTGCTGTTGAGGAGCTGCAGTCCCCTGTAGGAGGAGAGGCATTCTGATTTCGGGTGTTCTCAGCCTTTTTGCACTGGTTTCTTCCCATTTTTGTGGATTTACCCACCTGTCGTCTTTTTAATTGCCGACTTTCAGATTGGGTCTGAGTGAACGTCTGGCTTGTTTGTGATGAAGTTTTTTCTGTTTCTTCGTTTTCCTTTGGCAGACGCCCCTTCCCCACAGAGCTTGGCCTTCCCGGGTTCAGCTGTGCTTACTGTGAAACTCTCAGTCCTCAGCACTTCCAATTGCTGTTCTTGTGGGGATGGTACCAGCCGAGCCCAACTCAAAGGGCACCCAGTTGCATATACTCTGCACTGAAAAGTGCCACGCCAGGCCGGGGCACCGGCAAAACAGCTGTGCCAGCCAAAAGAGTCGTGCTGGTGACCTGAGTGGCTCCTCCGTTGAGTAGCTCCCAGTTTGTGGGCAACAGAAATTCGTCTGAAATTGCGGTGTCCACACGCTCTCTGCACTTTCACTGGGAGCTAAAATCCTGAGCTGTTGTTAATCGGCCACCTTGGATCTCTCTCCTGAGGTAGAACTTTTAACAGTAATCAGTTAAATTCACAATGAAGCTCCCATTTTCTTTTCACTTTCATATGCAAGGAGAGTTTTTTTTTTTCGTTTATACCTTCTAGCAAAAATGTGATTTTCATATGATTAAATAAGTTGACATTAATATAAACTGGGCAATATGACATAGTAAATACATGAAGGTACAATTTAAATCATTGAAATAGTCTTCATCAGGTATCAAATAATTTTAAACTTGCATTACTGAAGATAGGCTTGCTTAGAAACATCATAAGGAATAAAAACTGTGGCCTTAAAGTAAGCTATTACGAACTTTAACTACATTAATGGAAACAACTTTCTCCAGGTCCAAGTTTGTTAAAGAATACACACTATCACATTAATGACTCTAAGGCTAACTATGATAACTCGTACGACCCTTAATTAAAAAGTTGACACAGGTGTCCTTTTTATCATCAAGATGTCCTTTTTATCACCATGAGAAAGACAGTGAATCTTTTCCCGAGGACAAATGGAGTTTTTCCCTTAAATATAGCTGGATGAACATGTTTCCAAAATTAAAAAGAGAAAAATATCAAATAAGCTATCAGGGAAAACTTTTGTGTAAATTTTGATTGACTTTATTTAAAATGTTCATATTATTTTTATGAGTTACATACAAGCTTTCCTTGACTTAATAAAAATATTCAAGCTTTAAAGTAAGAGAACATCATCTGGATCTTTTTAATCTTACTAAAGATACAAAACAAGTGTTTCATAGTTTTAATTCTCACAAACCTTAAAGAAAAAATAAAGTATTGGTTTCTGGCATTATTTGATGTATGTAGAACCCAAGTATATTCCAAACTTTATTTCTGGTAATCAGGGTCATTCAAAAAGTTATGACATAAGTTTTCCAGCCCTGTTCCTATCTGTTCGTGGAGGACAGCCACACAACTACAAAGTCTTCCAAAGATGCCGTATAATCCTCTCCTGTCTCTCATTAAATTTATGTGCAGCCAAACAGTTCAGGACACATCACTTTTGCCAACCACATTGGTTTCCATAATGTCAATAACAATATGCATTCAAGGACCTCTCATTATTTTTTCTGTTGTGTTACCCATGAAATGAACCTCAAGCTGCAATTATCTCATATTCATGCATGTTTTTTAAATTGTCTGCCTCTCTCTCTATAATACAAGGCTAATGATATATTTTCTTTCTGTTTCATGGTTATATCCATATATCTTAGCACAGTAGTAGGTGTTCAGTGATTGATGATACAGTAGCAGTAGAAAATAATAATAATAATAAAACTCCAATAGTTTTTCATTGTCTAAAAGACAATATGTAAATTCCTTAACATCAAATAAGGCTTTTAACAAGTGATTGTGACCCACCTTCTTGGCTCCTCTCACGTCATAGTCCTTCCTTAAATCAAATGGTCATGAAAGCAAACTAAACACTGTTTTGAGAGCCTCCCTGCACTTCCATACCTTCAGGTCTTTGGCCAGGGAATATTTCTAGAATTATGCTTCATATCATCATTTCAGACCAGGTAGTATGCAGCATTCAAAGTTCAGAGCAAATAGCTTCTTTTTAAAAAAGAATCCCTCCATGCCCCAAATGGGACTTATCACTCTTCACTCTGTGGTCTCCCGATGTGAATAAATAGCTTGCTTGTCCGCTTAAATATTAATTACTGATGCCCTTAATATTTCCCCTTCCCGAATGCATAGAACATAATAAAAGAGGATATCTGAGGTCCCTTAATTCTCTGTAACATAGATAACTTTCATAATAGGTTTTGGTAATTATGGGCATCAGATTTGTAAAGGTGACAAAGGCCAGGAATGGTAATCCTCTATCTATCACATACCACATGAGAGACTTTGCATATCAAATAATCAGTCTTTAGAACCTAGTGTTTGAATTCCGGGTTAAGGTTTTAATCACTTGAGAAATCATCCATGCAGCTGCACTAATATAATTGAATTGATATTCTACTTAGAAAAGCATTGTTCAAGCTCCGGTCGCACTTAGGCTTCTCTTGGATCCTAGCGAATAGTAATTACATTCTTGCCTTTGCTCACTTTACGTTTGCTCACTTGATATGCCACCTGTTTCACCTTTCATGTAGCCCATTAACTATTTTCAGAATTCCAAAGAACAGTGTTCAGATTCTTCTTTTTAATATTTTCTACAGCCATTCCATTATTTCAGTTTCCATTAATTTTCACTATTCTATCCAGAAACTTTACAACTTCCTTGGTGATTTTCCTGTCTCTATTCTATCTCCGCTTCATCCATCAACAACTCTTTGTTTCTTATCTTCACCTTAACAATGTACACCAGGTCATTTTCTTGGCATAGCCGGAATCCTTCTGTTTTATATCTCTATCAATATAGACTGAATGCCCCTCAAGGTCTTTCTAGGACACATGCACCTTTGAGAAAACCTTTTAAATTGAATTATACTTGCTTCAGACATTTTATTTTCTTAAGACAAAATAATGGTGCTTCTTACAAATATATGCTTGGCATTCTAGCTATTTTCTCAAATGCCAAGTAATTTACTCCTTTCCATAATTTTTTTCTCTCCCATTTCTATAAACATAAATCCTTGTACTAATTGAAATCTTCATTTTCTTTCTTAATTTCTTAAAATCCAAAGGGATTCTACTACTTAAAACTGCAATACAAATGGAATGGGAAGTATTGTTACTAGTACTCAATACACTAATGTATTCCTTTCTACCAATATATCCCCAACATCATATAAAATAATGGACTCTTACTTTTGGCCTTTCTAGGGCCCTAAGATAGAAGTCATAATTTAGCTTTTTCTAATTTCTGTTCTAAAAATTATGCAAGTGAAGCCTTAAGTTGTAAAATATCTGATAGTCCATATAATCATTCCAGGAAAAGAGTTGTTGAACACTTCACATGTTACATGAAAGAGAGGCATAGCTATTGATGATTTGTTGTTTAAAAATAATGCAATGACAATAATTTATTTTTAAGGATGATTATATGAGCAGAAGAGACTTTTAACAATTACTTTAGGCCCACTGAATACAATCATAGATAAGAAATTGGCTACCTCAAAGAGTAACACATTTGAGTTTTGAATTCCTTGGGTTGATGTTGTCCTGATTAGCCTCTTTTTGTGTGTGTGTGAGATGGAGTTTTGCTCTTAATTGCCCAGGCTGGCATGCAATGGCACGATCAGGTCACTGCAAACTCTGTCTCCCGGGTCCAAGCGATTCTCCTGCCTCAGCCTCTCTAATAGCTGAGATTACAGGCATGTGTTACCAGGCCTGGCTAATTTTTTATTTTTAGTAGAGACAGAGTTTCTCCATGTTGGTCAGGCTGGTCTTGAACTCCTGACATCAGGCAATCCACCCACCTCAGCCTCTCAAAGTCCTGGGATTACAGGTGTGAGCCACTGTGCCCTGCCAATTAGCCTCTTTTATATCAAGTCTTATCCTGAAAATTAAAAAATAATAATACATTCTTTTTTTAATGATTTCTTATCATTTGATGACTGTGGTCACTTTCAGAAATCATCCTATTGACAGCATGTCTTTAAAAATGTAGTTTATAGAAGTACAGTATATGTATATATGCTATATGCAACATAGTCTAATGCAACTAATGCAACATAATCTCTTGAATTTAGGCAATGCTGGCTGACTTAAGAAACAAAAACCATACATTGGAGGGATATGAACTAACAAAAATTCTAAGGGGCTCAAGAAAACAAGCCAGTAGGAGGAATTAACAGAGTGTTTTTAGGAGTTGTTATTGAAATAACTCAGTTTCAATTATCTTCTGTCCTTGTCACTGAGCTTAAGATTCACTTTCAAAGACTATTGGCCCTGTCCATGTGTATGTGCCAATCCTCTGAGCTCGGGATAGTAAGTCAAGCATTTTGATAGAAATTATTATAGAGATCATTTATAAAAAGATGAATTACCAAAGACTATTATTATGGAAGAGGAAAAGAATATTACCCTGAATAAAACAACAAATGCCTGATTCAGCAGGCCCAGACCCTCTAGTCTTTCCACCCATGAGCAAATACTAGATCAGTCTGGCATTCTGAGCAGGCCAGGTTGTCTTCAAACCAGAAGATGATGGCAGAGTGCTGCTTTCACCTCAGGTAAGAGTTAAGTTTTCTAATCCTTTAATATTTGTTGTTTTTTTTTCTCATTGGGCTTCTGTTAGTGTTTTACCTGTAAGACTATTGAAGAAAGTTAAATATACTGACAGACAAATAAACGTACACGTACATATATGCATCTGACATACATACATAGATTGATCATATGGTTGGTGGAAAATGCAATTACATTACTTTTTGTGCTTTTATGTATTTTCTAAATCTTTCTTAATAAAATACATTTTAAAATGTTTAGATGCTGTGGCATGGTAAAGGATGCCCTAAATATCTTTTATTTTATTTTTTATTTCAAATTTTATTTTATATTCGGGGGTACATGTATGGGCTTGTTACATGATATATTGCAGGGTTCAGAGGTTTGGGGTACGTTTGATCCTGTTACTGGGTACGGAGCATAGTACCCAACAGGTATTTTTTCAGCCCTTTCTCCCTCCCTGTCTTCCCCTTCTAGTAGTCCCCAGTTTCTATCGTTCCTGTCTTTGCATCTACATGTACCCAACGTTTAATTCCCACTTATAAGTGAGAATATGTGGTGTTTGGTTTTCTGTTCTTATGTTAATTTGCTTAGGATAATAGCCTCCAGCTAAATCCCTGTTGCTGCAAAGAAAGAACATGATTTTGCTCTTTTTAATGGCTGTGTGGTTTTCTACATTGTATATATTCCACATTTTTTTTTAATCCAGGCCAGCATGGATGGGTACCTAGGCTGATTCCGTGTCTTCACTATTGAGTAGTGCTGTGATGAACGCACAAGTACATGTACATTTTTTGGTAGAACGATTTATTTTTCTTGTGTATCTACCCAGTAATGGGATTGCTAGGTTGAATGATAGTTCTACTTTGAGTTCTTTGAGAAACTCAAGGATGCTTTCCACAGTAGTTGAACTAATTTACATTCCCACCAACAGTGCATAGGTGTGTTCCCTTTTCTTCGCAGCCTAACCAGTGTCTGTTATTCTTTTGACTTTTCAATAACAGCTATTCTGACTTGTGTGAGTTGGTGTCTCATTGTGGTTTTGATTTGCATTTCTCTAATGATTACTGATATGGAGCATTTTAAATATGATTGTTGGCTGCTTGTATGTCCTTAGAAGTGTCTGTTTATGTCCTTTTCCCACTTTTTGATGGATTGTTTGGTTTTTGTTTGTTTAATGCTTAAGTTCCTTACAGAGTCTAGATTTTAGACCTTTGTCAGAAACAGTTTGTGAATAGTTTCTCCCACTCTATAGGCTGTCTGTTTGCTCTGTTGATAATTTGTTTTGTTGTGCAGAAACTTGTTAGTTTTATTATGTCTCATTTGTCATTTTGTTGTTGTTGTTCCAATTGCTTTTGAGGACTTAGTCATAAATTCTTTACCAAGGTCAATGTCCAGAATGGTATTTCCTAGGTTTTCTTCTAGGATTTTATAATTGTAGGTGTTACATTTGTGTCTTTAATCTATCTTGAGTTATTTATTTGTATATGGTGAGAGGTAGCAGCCAAGTTTCATACTTCTGCATATGGCTAGGTAGATATCACAGTCCCATTTATTGAACAGGGTGTCCTTTCTCTATTGCTTATTTTTGTCAAATTTGTTGAAGATTAGATGGTTGTAGGTGTGCAGCTTTATTTCTGGGTTCTCTATTCTGTTCTATTGATCTGTGTGTCTGCTAAACTATTTTTACATGTGTGTCCCTGAATGTATAGATATGTGTATAAATATTATTCCCAGAGATGTCAATAGGTATAAGGTTTGAAAAAGTTCCATCATCAAAATGTTTATAATATGCAGCATATTCTAGTACCTTCCTAGAACTTTACAATTTATATTAACATCTTAAAGCCTTCGCATATTCCTGATGTTAAGCTTTGCAAGTCAGATGGGATTGAATTTAATCCTACCTTACACAGTTATTAATGTACGTGACTTTGGCCTATTTATGCCAGCTTCTTCAAGTTCAGTTTTCTCAGCAAGATCTCAACTTTCTTAAAGTTCAGCTTTCTCAACTGAACTTTAAAAAGGTGATGCCAATACCTTCAGTTTAAATGATAAGATCACAATCTTAGTCATACAGACCTGAGTTTAGATCTTATTTCTTGTTTTGTTTTCTGTTTGTTTGTTTGTTTTTGAGTCTCACCACATTTTCTTGATCCATCCTATTACTAATGGACATTTGGGCTGAGTTCATGTTTTTGTTAATGTGAATAGTGCTGCAATGAACATATGTGTTCATGTATCCTTCTAATAGAATGATTTATACTCCTTTGGGTATACACCCAGTAATGGGATTGCTGGGTCAAATGGTATTTCTGGTTCTAGGTCTTTGAGGAATCACCACACTGTCTTTTCCAATGGTTGACCTAATTCACATTCCTACCAACAGTGTAAAAGTGTTCCTAATTCTCCACAGCCTTGCCAACATCTATTGTTTGCCACAGCCATCACTGGAGCTCCAGTCTGCCATTTTTCCTCTGCGGGTGCCAGGCAGACTGGACAGTTTGGAGGAATTCTCCACGGTGCAGCACAGAGGCTGTGACACATTGTGGCCAGACTGCCTCATTAGTCTTTATTATCTGGTAACTATTATCATTGTCATTACAACTGAGATGTCTGAGATGCTAAATCGATACTAAATGAGTATATAAGCTCTTAGGGTGAGTGACAGAGTAAATGTTTAATAGGGTCTACGGCCGGTTTGGTGGTGGTAGAAGGGGAGAAAAATAACAATGCAGGTGCTTCATTTATTTAAATACTTTCAGATCAAACTTTTCCAATCTTCCTATAATTCACAGAATTTGAGGATACTATTACCTATTCACAGATGTGCTGGAACAGCCTGCAAGCTTTTTATTTTTGAGGAGAAGTTTGGTGGAAATTATTTGGGTCCATCTCTGAGTGAATATCTGTGATCTTCTGGTCAGGCACCTGTCCTTGTTAGGCTCCTCACATTTCATAGTGGATGTTAATCTCACCTTCTGTTTCATTGATTGTTGAAGCATATGGCTTAGCACAAGCTGGCAGCACAGAATATCTGCATTCCAAATATTTGTTAAGAAGGGTGACCTTGACAGTGATGACTGATAAAAGTTGGATTAAAATAACATTTTGATTAGATCTTTTTAGTGACATGTTTTAATCTTTCCCTAGATAAATCAAAGAATCAAAGTTTTTAAAAATTTTGTGATGAAATTTTATTTACTTTTTTTCTCTATACCAATATATGGTTTTTTCAATTAATTGAGAGATGAATTTTTGAAATTTATTATATTTACTTTTAAATTGTTGTTGAAGATAATGTTCAGTACATTGTACATTTTTTTAGAATAAATAAAAATTTTCTCTGTGGTTTCTGTACCTGGAATATAAGAAACACTTTGAGCTACAGTTTGTCTACAACTCATGAATACTGTATATCTGATATTTGGCCAAGCTTGCATTTTTAATTCTGGTTGCTAAAAATATTCAAGCCAATTTTTAACCATCTTCCCCTTTCATAAATGTAAAGACACTTATTACATGCATTTTGTATGATGTGTTAACATTACTTCTGGCATTACGTTATCCTGAATAAATGAGTCTTTTAAATTTTTATTTTTCTTGTATTTTTAATTTTATAGTATTTTGGTAACATACAAAGATTCAATATATTCAAGATGTATAATGTATATAAGGTATATAATATATATAAGATATATAAGATTAGATATACAGATATACATATACATTGTGCAATGATTCTGTTTGAGATTCTCCCGTGCTATTGTATGTAGCAGTACATTTACTTTTATTACTATAAAAATGTATTTTTTTAAAACTCCTCACACCTACAGACATCAGATCTTTGACAAAGTTGAGAAAAATAAGCAATGGGGAAAGGACACCCTGTGCAATAAATGGTGTTGGGATAGATGGCTAGTCATGTGTGAAAAATGAAACTGGACCCTAACTTTTACTATATACAAAAATTAACTCAATATGTATTAAAAATTTAAATCTAAGACCAAATATTATAAGAATCCAAGAAGAAAACCTAGGAAACACCATCCTGGACATTGGCTTTGGGAAAGAATTTATGACTAAGCCCTCAAAAGCAAATAGAACATATAATAAAAATTGACAAGTGAGACCTAATAAAACTAAGGAGATTCTTTACAGCAAAAGAAACTATCAAAAGAGTATACAAACAACCTACAGAATGGGAGAAATATTATATTAGGCCATTCTAACATTGCTGTAAAGAAATACCTGAGACAGTAATTTACAAAGAAAATAGGTGTAATTGGCTCATGGTTCCTCAGGTTTTACAGGGGGCATGATGCTCACATCTCTGTAGCTTCTGGGATGGCTTCAGAAGCTTGCAATCATAGCAGAAGGGGAACAAGTATATCACACGGTGAAAGCAGGAGCAAGAAAGACAGCGTGAAATGAAGAATTCACTCAGTATTGTGAGGGCAGCACCAAGTGGATTTTGCTTAGCCATTTATGAGAAACTCAACCCCATGACCCAGTTACCTCCTACCTGGCCCCTGCCCCAATACTGGGGAATAGAATTCAACATCAGATTTGAGTGGGAACACATATATAAACTGCATCAAATATTCACAAACTATGCTCCCTAAAAATGTCTAATAGCCAGAGTCTATAAAGAACTTAAATGTTGAATAAGCAAAATACAAATAACTCATTAAAAAATGGGCAAAAGACATGACACTTCATAAAAGAAGACATACAAGCAGCCAACAAACATGGAAAATGGGCTTCACATCACAATCATCAGAGAAATGCAAATCAAAACCACTACAAGATACCATCTCACATGTGTCAGATGGCTATTACTAAAAAGTTGAAAAACAACAGATGCTGGTGAGGCTGTGGAGAAAAGGGAATGCTTATACACTGTTGGTGGAATGTAAATTAGTTCAGCCACTGTGGAAAGCAGTTTGGAGATTTCTTAAAGACTGTAAAACAGAACTACCATTTGACCTAGCAAGCCTATTACTGGGTATATACCCTAAAAAAATAAATTATTCTACCAAAAATACAAATGTACTTGTATGTTCATTGCAGCAGTATTCACAATAGTAAAGACATGGAACCTACATAGGTGCCCATCAGTGGTGGGTTAGATGAAGAAAATGTGGTACATATACAACATGGAAGGCTGCACAGCCATAAACAAGAACAAAATTATATCATTTGCAGCAACATGGATACAGCTGGAGATTATTATCCAAACAAAATAACACAGAAACAGAAAATTAGATACCACATGTTCTCACTCATAAGTGGGAGCTAAACACTGGGTACACATGGACATAGAGACAGCAACAATAGAAGATGGCGACTACTATAGAGGGGAGGCAGGGAAAAAGGGAAGGCTTGAAAAACTATTGAGTACTATGGTCAGTAACTGGATGATGGAATCAATCATATCCCAAACCTCAGCCTCATGCAATATACCTATATATGTGCAACAAACCTGCACATACACCCCATGAATCTAAAATAAAAGTTGAAACTATAGAAAAAAATGAAATATTAATTAGTGTAAAGTTATTTAATACTTTCCATCTGGACAACATAAGAGCATTACATTATAAACCCATTTACAGTCTCCGATTTTTTTTAAATGGAAAATATATATGTGTAAAAATGATGGATTATTTAGACAGGTCTTGAGTACACAAGTGAATGAAATTTTGTAACCTGAAGACACCTCTGTATGCATTTTTAGATTAGAAAACAGAACATTTTCAGTCTCTCCACATCAGACACTTGTGCGCTTTCCAAGCACTACTGCGGTATGGATCATCTGTATTCTTAAACTCCTTTGTAGTTTATATACATAGAATCATATATCACATATATTTTGTATGTAGATTTAACATTCCATATGTTTGGAAATTTATCTGTATCATTGTATATTGTTGTGGTTAATTCATTAGAATGGTGATAGAATTTTATCATTTAAACATCAGACAATTAATTTAGTTATTTCATTGAAAATTTCATTAAATGGTATTTATTTGGGGGCTTTTAGAAATACTAGTTGTAAGTAAATTTTATTTTACTGACATATAGGAAAATTTGAGTGAGTACATACTAATTAAATTGTTGAATCACAAGTTTACATTTTGAATCAATTTTTACACTGCATAAATAAATAAATAAATAAATAAATAAGAAAATAAAATAATAAAAATGTAAACTCTTATTCATTCTACCCTTTAAAGAACATGAACTCATATATCTTTGTGTTGAACTAGCCCTTATATTATTATGTTACAATTTATCTCTAATAATACATTTTACTTTAAAGTCGGCTCTTTTGAACAGCTTTTTAAAATTAATCTTTGTGTAATATATGTTTTCTATTCTTTTATTTCAACCTACCTGTAATTTTCTTATAATCAACATATTTATGGCAACTTTTCCTGAACATTTTACATTTTAATTACTGTTTTAGTCCATTTAATAATTGGATGTACCTATAATATCTTACTATGTGTTTTCTGTTTTTCTCAACTATCCTTCCTTTCTTCCTCCCTTTATTGCTAGTTTTGTATTATTTTATGTAGTATTTTATTTTTCTTCTTTGAACAATTTTTACAGCCATGTGTAGCCTTGATTCATCAAGTCTGACACATTAGTACTTGGTTCAATCATGAGCAATGCAAGGTTACTGAAACTCAGTTACATTTGGTACTTTTCCACATTTTGTGCTGTTATTTTTACATACCTTAGCTCTTTATATATTTTAAGCCAGATGGATAAAACATTATGTTATTTTCACTTAGCCATGTATTTACTTTCTAAATTCAATTATCTTTATCCTTTTCTGAATACTTATATTTTCACTTGGAAATATTGTTTCTATGACTGTATTTTAGAGTACTCTTTAATATGTGTTCATGGGTGATAGATTTTCTCAATTTTTGTTTGCCTAAAACAATCTCTGTTTTGCCTTAATTTATAAAGGATAATTTTTGCTATATGTAGAAGTCCATATCGGAAGTTATTTTCTTTCTACATTTAAAGCTATCATTGTATTTTGGTTTCCACTGTTTCTTTTGAGAAATTATGTGTCAGTAGTAATACTCTTCTTTTGAAGGTTTATGTTCTTATCCTTCAAACTCCTTTTAAAATTGTCTCTTTGTCTTTGGTTTTCAGTAGCGTTATATTATGAGGTGCCTGAGTATATTTAAATGCCTATCTGTATTTGTAGGTGGATTTAGACTTGGTATTCATATTATTTCTGAATGTCTATTGTCAGCTGTGGAATATTCTCAGCCATTATACATTTAAAAAGTGTCCTGTCTCTTTCTATACCTCCTCTATTTCTGACTGTCAAGTTACAGGTATTTAATTCTTTACACCTGTCTCTGTGACTTATTCTTTTTTCCATTGTCCATCCTTTAATTTCAGTAATTTTGAGTTTTAGCTCTAAACTTTCATTTATTTCTTTAAAGTTTCTATTTTTTATTTCTATATCCTACTATTTAATTTCATAAACATATTAATTGTTGTTAGTTTAAATTTCATGTTTGATAACTACAAGATCTATGTCTGTTTTTGACCTTTCTCTATGTTACCCTTTTCTCTTTATTTTCATCCAAGTTTTATCATTTTGCATGTCTAGTTATTTTTATTTACTGGTGAATGTTATGTATAAAAATTGTAGAGACAACTTGGAACCTTGCTTGATGCCATCTTCTTTTCATATGTTTGTTGGATGCATAAATGCCTTCTTTTGAAAAGTGTCTGTTCATATTGTTTGCCCACTTTTTGATGGGGTTGTTTGTTTTTTTCTTGTAGATGTTTTTGATTGAATTTATTTTGCAAACAGAAAATTAGCACATGGTAAGAAAAATTTTAAAAAGAGTGAGAGAATATGGAAGAAATGCAGTGGAATGTCTGCCTCTCCATGTCCTCGTCTCTGGAACCAACTCCCTTCCAGCTCCGGAGTTGTCTCATGTTTCCACAGCCACGCCGTTTCCCTCTCCTCACACAAACAGCGGTGCGCTATGCATGTGGTTCTGCAGTGACCCTGGGTCCTCATTCTCGACTGCTAGGGCTTCAGCAAACATGCTTCTCCTGCACTTCCACACCTCCCTTGGTTGGCACGCGGCTCATTTCTCATCCGAGGCCACTGCGGTGTTGCTCCGTGGCTATCGTGGTCTGTATGTTTTTGTGCTTGTGTGCATGTGTATCTGCTGAATATATTCCAAGAAGTGACGTTGCTGGGCTGAAGGATATAGCATTTCAGATTTTAAAATCATCAGATAGGTTGTACCGATTTCTCTACACTACTGGGCAACACATTTTCTGAGCTTTTGATCTTTGTCAGTTCAACCTGAAAGGTGAAAAAGATTACCTCACTATAGTTTAATGTGCAGTTATCTAATTACTGAGTTGACTCACTTTTAGACCCTTTCTTCCCTAGAGTTGCAGAGTTGTGTGAGTTGACTCACTTTTAGACCCTTTCTTCCCTAGAGTTGCAGAGTTGTGTCAGTAGCCCTAGTGCTTTCTAATGAAGACAGAAGAGCAGGTTTTCCCTGAGAAGTCAGATGTAAGAAGGGCGCCCTGCTCTGATAGGCTGGGAACAGGCCCTTCCATTGTCTCCTGCTCCTGTCCCAGAGCTGTTGGAGCCCCACAGACCTCCAGGGCAAGTGCTTTCTGGATGCTCAGTCTGCAGAGGTGGAAAGCTCTCTGTTTCCTAAATAGCCCTCTTAGTTTGACTCCTCTTGTGAGGTTAAGCCTCATTTACTTTATTTTCCTTGTAAACTTTTAATTTTAGAATTATTTTAGATGTACACAAAAGTTACAAACGTGGTACCAAGCATCTCCACATATCCAGCCAGTGTTCCTGAATGTGCACATCTTACATCTCCATGGCAGGAGCCAGTGTCCATTACCAAGACTGCAGGCTTTCTGGGGCATCCTTTCCTTGCCAGGACCACCCCAGAGGCCATGGGCTGGTCCTCACATCTCCTCAGCCCTTCTGGTTGCAGTGATGTCTTCTGACTCTTCTTTGTCCTATGACCGTGGCACACTTGAGCAGCACTGCTGAGATTTGAATATCCCTTTATGATTTGTGTTCCTTTGAGGGGCCACTTTTCCCCAGATGCCCTCACACACCTCTGGGTGGCTCCCCAACCTGAGTGTGGGCACCCTGACAGCTCTGGGGCCATATTTGGTCAGGCTAGTGGCAGACTGCTGTGACCCTGTGAGGGATCCGGCCAGTGTCACTCAGCAGACGTGTAATGGGTGAGGCCCTGTCATAGGGACCAGCAGCCGTGGCTCCTGTGACCCATGCTTACTCACGGTATGCTGGGACTCAGCGTCCCAAGCATCCCTCTCCCCACCGACATCTCTCTGTCCCCGACAGTGTCTGTGATTTATTGCCACAGATGCATTTTCCTGATCATAGTTTCTTCTAGATCCCAAATACATGTTATTTTATTACATTTTAAACTACACTCTTTGGAAAGGAAGACACAATTAACTTGGTCTTCTGAACTCATCTCTGTTAAAAGCCAACTCTAGTAGAACAGTTTGGGATTG
Organism: Cacajao melanocephalus; assembly: GCA_963573385.1. Classification (NCBI taxonomy): domain Eukaryota; kingdom Metazoa; phylum Chordata; class Mammalia; order Primates; family Pitheciidae; genus Cacajao; species Cacajao melanocephalus. The sequence continues at coordinate 14,478 of CAUYLG010022029.1, forward strand.
GGCTCGGGACTCCTTCAGGAGCAGGCTGTACAATGGCCTTGCTGCACGGGTGCCTCCCTCTGTGCACCAGGTGAGTAGGACGTGTGAGCTGGGGGCGTCTCTGGGAGCAAGCCCCTGTTTTCACAAGTGGGAAACCGAGGCTGCACAGTGATTTAGGGGCAGGGTGGGGAGCAGAATCCCTGCTTCCTCCTTTGGCCTGTTGTTTCCCTTGCACTGAATTTTTTTCTCTGAATGAAATTACTATAACAGAATTTAGCTTTGATCCTAAGAAGACCCCAGACTTTGGGCAGGGTCCATGTTGGGGGGAGTGCCCTGGCCTACATGTCTGAGTGCAGGGATCCCCTCTGCCTCTGGCCTTGATGAGTGATGAGCCATAGTGTCACAGCCTCCCTGGCAAGGGAGTCAGAGGAAGAAGCCCAAGAGAGCATCTGTCAAAAGCCCATTGCCCTACAGGGACCTCAGCCCTGGATGCTTGGCCATTGCTCAGGGACCTAGAGATGTGGCCTGCTCCTAGTCTGGCTTCTTACCTGAAGAGGCCTTGAGGCTCTGGGCTGTGAATACATACCTGCCCGAGGGCGTTACTGGGAGAGCCAGCACCTTCCCCAGCTGCTCCACAGCCCGCTCTGCTTCCTGCCTGCCCTGGTGTTTGTACATTTCACTTTTTATCCAGAGGTCACTGTAATTCTGCCTTCACCAGGGACAGCTTGATCCCCATTCTTGGAGGTGCCCAATCCTGCCACCTTGTGATGGGCAGCAGGGCCAGAGGCTTTTGGTGTGCACCTCCCAGGAGTCCTTTTTCGCTGGAGCCACACTTCTGTTCCTGGCCTGCTGGGATCTCACGGTCTTCTTCTCAAACTCCTGGGGGATCCCTGGGAAGACAGTTGCTTCTGCAGGGGCTGCTGGTCCCCACTGTGCGAGCAGCAGGGTGATCCCAGGCAGACATAACACTCGGGTCGGACCCATTGTTTACTCACTTGGGGAGTGCAGCGTCATTGCCCCCATCACTAACCTGTTCAAAATTATCTGCATCCCTTGTTTAGTGATTTAAGCCATAGGTTCTTGGTGAAGTTCCCCTAGCAACACTTGGCAACCTGCAATTTTTACCAGTTGCTTGATAAGAGAATGTTTCATGGTGGTTCCTGGAATATCCTGCCTGCTGGGTGGAACTTAGGGACAAGACCTAATTCTTGCGGTTGCTTGGTGAGTCTCTGTGGCCCGGTGTTCAGAGGCTCTTTCCTGAGCCAAAGCGTGCTGTCGTCCACCTTTTCTTTACTTGTTGTCAGTGACCTGAGGTGTAGCTGGGGTATCTGATCTGATGTGTGCCACCTACAGTTCATCCTGTGAGCCAGGTTGTGTCCCCGTTTTATAGATGCGAACACTGATGTTCTGAGTGGCTCAGGAGCCAGTCAGAGGGGGCCAAGCACCAGCCGATGGCCTTGCACCTCGGCTCACGGTCCACTTGGCTGCTGTTAGAAGTGTTGGCTGGAGATGCCCTAGCTGGTATCATTCCAGCCTCATAGCCCCTCTCCACCTGGAGGACCACAGCTCTGTCCTGCTCTAGGCCCCAGGTCCTGCAGCTGTACCCTCCAGGGACCTAGGGCAGGGCACATCCAGAGGTTCTTGGAGGGAGGGGCTCAAGCTGCTTTTGCCCATCCAGGTTTCCATATCCTAATTGTTGCTTTTCTTGTCCTTTATGCCATAAAAAAAAAAAAAGGGCAAAGAATAGGTGCTAAAATGTTCCAGCAGGCTACAGTTGTTGGGAGGGCCTCAACTCAAATGAAAAATCCTTTGCTTCTTTATTTTTCTTTACCCTCTAAACGATTGCAGTTTCTATTCCAAGGCTGACCCCTGAGGGCAGCCCCCCCCCCCCACCCAAGGCACCTGCCAGGTCATTACCCTCCAGGGTATGGTGGGAGCTGAGGACAGCAGCCTCACCTCCCTTAGTCTAGAGTTCCTGTTTCTGTTAATATGACCTCCGACTACATTTGCTCTCTGGTCAAATTTGTCTTGTGTCTCTGAGGCTTTTATCCAGATAGAAAGCTGTAATTCCCAGAGCTTCCCAAAGGAGATAGTTGCTCTACATATGCATACAATTGGTTTCCTTAGAAACCACTTATGGTAGTAAGCTCCAAAACCTGCTTTGGCTTTTTAAAGAGACCATGCCCTTTATCTGTAACATCTGTAAAAAATCTGTGATAAATTTAAAAGTGTATAAAGAGTGAATATTTTGCATATTCATTTAATTTATCAAGAATTCTACACTGTTGAATGATGGAGTTGAGGAGATGACTAGGTAAATTACAATGTCCTCATGTAATCGGAAATTGCGCAGTCAGCAGTGATGTTTACAGCAAGGCTTTAATGCGACGAATATGTGCTTATGATGATATTAAATGAAACACTGCACACATAATGTGATGGCTGGTGTCAACCAATTAAAATAGAAGGCAGTCTAGGGAGTATGCCAACATGTTAAAGGTTAAGATTATTTTATTCCTACCACTTTTGTACTTTTCTGTACTTTCCAGCTTGTTTTCCAAGAGCATAATACTTTTATAATCAGATATAAAGTGAGCAAGGAAGTAAGACCATCAGGGTTTAGAGGTCAGATTTTCTGGCCTCTTGTTTTACAGATTTTATGGACTGTGGATTTTATAGACACTGGGGCTGGGGTAGCTCTCTCTGCTGCGTAGCACTTGGCCCCAGGCCTCCCGACACTGAAGGCTATGGGGGGTGAGGTGTGTCTGCCCCTCCAGCACACTGCCTCTTCTCATGTGACCCCCTTGCCTTCATTAATACACATTAGCTTGGTCTGCAGCCTATCTGCTTCTATTGGCTAGAGCTGCTCAAGGATCCCTGTGGGTGGACAGGCCATTGACCTTGAGGCTGCATGCTGCTAGCAGAGTTTTTAGTTGAAAAGGACCCTGCCCAGTCAGCCCCTCCCCTGCTTTGGGAAGATTCCAGGTCCGGGAGGGGAGACTTCTATTCCCAGCCTCTTCAGGCTGATGGGTTCCTGACTCTTGGGTTAGGGATGGGCCCTCCCATGGCACCAGGAGCAGCCGTCACTTCCCAGAGCAGCAGGGCTGTCTCACAGCTGTCATCAGGTGTACTTCCTCATCCCAAGCGTCCACTCCAAGTGGGGATCCCAGCTTGTGGACACCTGCAGAGGACCCCACTGGCTGTGTGAACTGAGCTCCCTCTGGCACTGCCCTCCTGCTGATGGGCAGCTAAGCTCCCAGTCGCTGCTCCTAGTGATGGTATGAGCGGGAGAGCACATTGCGACCTTGTGCCTAAAACGTGGACTGTGAGGCACATGAGGGTTTGACCGAAGGCGGGACCCCTGGGGAGAGCCCAGTGGACACCAGCCTTAGTCCACACAGGCTGAGGGCACAGACAAGCCTGTGTTCCAGTCTGAAGATGTTATTAGATTGGTACAAAAGTAATGGCGATTTTTGCCATTAGTTTTAATGGCAATTACTTTTGCACCAACCCAGTATCATTCTGAAGGAATTATGTATCTTTATTTGAAGAATGGAGATTACTCCTGCACAGGATTTAAAGGAGCACTTATAGTTGCTTAGGTACTTACAGATGCCAAACAATCACCATTAGGTACTCAGGTACTTAGAAATACTAAAGGAATACTTACAGATACTTGGGTACTTATAGATGCTAAATAATTACTAACAGGTAGTTGGGCACTTATCTATAAAGAAGTACTTATAGATACTTGGGTGCTTACAGATGCTAAATGATTACTTGCAGGTACCCAAATACAGATGTGAAGTGATTACTTATAACTATTCAGGTATTTACAAATACTAAATAATTCTTACACATACTTGGGTACCTACTGATGCCAAATTATTACTTATAGATACTTGGGTAATTATAGACACGAAATGATTACTTATATATACTTAGATATTTAGGGATGCTATGTGATTACCTGTGGATGCTCAGATACTTACAGATACTCTTCACCTGGAGGTAGAGTGTAGGGAAACCTAATGACAAAATATGAGGAGCCTCTTTCAATTCAGTCTACTTTAGGAATGACAGTAAGGAATTTCTGAAAATATAATGTAAACCTGAAGAAATTTAGGATTTGGAGCCACAGAAGGTATTTCCTAGCTGTCTTCACTGTGTGACCACTCACTGAGCCGAAGCTCGGTCTGGAACGCCTGCACACATGTCTGAGCATTGTGCATGGCTCCTCTCTGCATGTGCAGACACACTTTACACGGACCGAGATCCGCATCTTCTGTGAACAAGGATGAACGTGGTTGTGCAGGCACCCACTGGGCATTTGTATGTGTGCCTAGCTGGTTTGCAGCTGAATATGTGCGTAACCAGAGATGCCTTCCTCTTGATAGAACTTCCCTGAGGGATGCTAGACCTGGATTTTCTTAGGTGCATTTCATGAAACAAAGTCAACATCCTGATGATAATCCATTTTCTTTATTTCCCTGATCAGGCTAATTTATAAGGGTTGTGTTAATGTTAGTTTTACTCCTATCTCGCAGGCACCAGTAATACTGTACTCTTTCGGGTTTGATAATTAGTCTTTGAATTCTTATGTCCACGGCTGCCAGCAGGATGGGGCTTTTCCCGGTTGCTGGCTTACCCACAGTCTGTCCTCATGGGTGAACTGCCCTCCCAGCTCTGCTGCTCCTGGCCTCTCTGGTTAAACTGGCTCCTCCTCCCCTCCGTGCTGGGTCTAGGGGCACATGAGGCAGTCCGCATTGAGTGGGGGCTGTCCTGGGAAGCTAACCTCAGTCCAGCATGATCCCTTTGCACAGCTGTGGGTTAGGAGGAGGTTTCCCTGTTTCTGTCAGGACCCCCTGTGCCCACCAGCAGAGGGCAAGTTGCATGTCGCCTGGCTGGCAGCTGGAGGAGTGGAGCTGACTGAAGCTTCATTGGGGCCCCTGTGTTTTTCATTTAGGCCAAATTCAGCACCAGGCCTGGCTGGGATTAAGGATCTATGGATGCTTGAAGGAATGAAGGAGTGTGCTTGAATGAATGATGAAATGCACGCACACCGGCCAGCCAGTGTTTACTACGACATCTCAGGCCTAAAAACCTGCCCTTCTTGAATATGGCGGGCTTCTTGGTGGGCCAGGTTTATCCTAGTGGGAGAGCCAGCCCTCTGAATGTTCAGAATGTTCAGAACTTTCAGAGGGCTGGCAGTCAGGGGAGGGGCAGGGCTCAAGCGCCACTCCTTTTCATGGCAAGAGGAGAGGCTGTGTAGTGCTAGAGGGCTTCATTGTCTCTACCCTCCTGTGTGCCCAGGGAGTTTGTTTCCTGGGAAGGTGCTGATGCATGCAGCTGAGCATATGTCTCTGGGCAGAGTCAGGCAAATTGCACCTTAGTGCCTCAGTGTTTCTGCCAAGTTTTTTTTTGTTTTGTTTTTTGTTTTTTGTTTTTTTGAGATGCTCTGTTGCCAGGCTGGAGTGCAGTGGCGCGATCTCAGCTCACTGCAACCTCCACCTCCTGGGTTCAGGTGTTTCTCCTGCCTCAGCCTCCCAAGTAGCTGGGACTACAGGCGTGCATCATCACGCCCAGCTAATTTTTGTATTTTTAGTAAGGACGGAGTTTCACCATGTTGACCAGGCTGGTCGCCATCTCTTGATCTCGTGTTCTGCCCGCCTTGGCCTCCCAAAGTGCTGGTATTACAGGCATGAGCCACTGCCCTCGACCTCTGCCAAGTTTTAAAAAATCTTAAAAAGAGTGCCTGGCCATGGGGTCTGACCAGGCCACAGGAGGGTCAGGCTTCCTGGGTCTTTGGTCTTAGCTTCTCTTTTCACCTGGGGCCCCGCACCCTCTAGCTCTGAAAAGTGGGAAGTTGAGCTGCAGAGACCATGCAGACCCTCAGGCCACTGGGCTTGGAGGGAGAGTCTCAGCAGGCAGCCTCCCAACGCGCTTCTGTCAGGAAAGGAGAGCACGGTGCGCTGACCTGGTTGGGAGTGCAGAGCCCTGGAGTCAGGCAGGCTGTGGAGCAGGAAGCTGGTTGTGGGGGGTGGTTGACATTGGGGGCAGGCAGTGGGACAGTGGTCCACAGCATGGCTGCGGCTCAGTTCTCAGCTTGGGTTTCAGGGTATAGGTGTGGTTGAGTGTTTTAGGATCTGCCAGGGAGGAGCCTGGTGCAGTCCTGAGGTGAGGGAGGCTCATCCCTGCGAGGCTGGAACCTACCCTTAGGCCTGCATAGCACTGCAGTCACCTTGCTGCTGAGCTCCTTTTCATGTGCCCCTTACATTTGTGGGTTCTTCTGGCCAGTCTTCTGAGAACAGTGTTGGGAAGTATCTCATAGCTAAGATTGGGGGATTTTTAAAGAACTCTCCTCTCTTCCTCTCAGCTCTTCCTTAAATTTCCAAATCCCTCCTCCTCCCCAGGAGAGCGCCTTGACCTGACACCTCTCCTGCCTTGGGCACCCTGATGGGCAGGGGTCCTCAGGTTGCCATGGGATGTTTGGGGCACCTCTGTCAGCTTGGCCACCAGTGGGCCTTACAGGCCGGCCGAGTGCATTTTGTTCTTGTTGAATGGTCCCCAGCTGGGGTGGCGGCCAGCAGGCCTGCCCCTGCAGCTCCTCAGTCCCTCTGGGGGAAGGCCTGCCATCTACCTGGTGACGCTGACCCCAGGGGTGGGGCTTGAGAAGTCCAGATGCCTCTAAGGGAGACAGGAAAAGCCCAACTCACGCCAGGCACACAGCCCACTGTGGACGAGTTATTTTGACAAGTGAGCATCAGGCTTAACATTTAATCGTGATTCACTCCCAGCTAGTGAAGGGGGCTGTGCTGCGGGAACCCTGCCACTCCACTCATCAAGACCTCGGCTCCCATACTACCAGAGGATGGCAGTCCAGGGGGACATTCGGTGTTTGTCAAGCAGTCAGTCTACGGGGCCCCGGGAGGCTGGATGTACCCTTCACCCAGCCCCTCCCTTCCTGTTGGCCTGTTCCTGCTGCCCACACCATTAGGGGCTTCCCACTGAGCCCCAGCTTTTGACGTGGCTGGTATGTCCGTGCATGCCCTTGGAAGCAGCGCTGTTTTGTATTGTGCGTGCCTCTCAGACATGATGTCATTTATTGCACTGTTGCTCGGCAGCCTGTTTCTTGTGTCCAGCACAGGTCTCAGTGAGCTAGCCCTGTGTCCATCTCCATGGGTGTGGCTTTCATGGTATCCCAGGAACCCTCTACAGGGAGGTGGGGAAGTACCAGGTGGCCCATCCATGTGATAAGTGGCAGTTCTGAGAAAGCAAAGCTGCCAACCCCAGTCAGAAGTGGGTTGTACCGTAATAGTCCTGGCCTCTGAGCTGGCCTTGTCCCGTCACCTGCTAGGAGCAGGCATGGTGCAGACACCCCGTCACCCCCCCGCCCTCCCAAGAGGTTGTTCGTCAGTGTCAGGGCGGGGCTTCACTTTGGCAGGCCCCACTGAGGAGGTGCATCCACAGGGCCCTGGGCTGGGATGAGGCTGTACTTTGACTATTTTTCCTCAGTCCCCATCCCAGGCTGCTGGCACAGCGCAGGCAAGGCAGGGCTCACATGGAGGGCCTTGTTTCTTTTAAAATTTTATTTTAATCACCTCCAGCTCATAGAGGAATGCATTTCCCTAAGAATCCCACCAGTGCATCCTGTAAGAAGCCCCTCCCTTCCTGTTGGCCTGTTCCTGCTGCCCACACCATTAGGGGCTTCCCACCGAGCCCCAGCTTTTGACATGGCTGATATGTCTGTGCGTGCCCTTGGAAGCAGCACTGTTTTGTATTGTGCGTGCCTCTCAGACATGATGTCATTTATTGCACTGTTGCTCGGCAGCCTGTTGTGTCCAGCAAGGTCTCAGCAAGCTAGCCCTGTGTCCATCTCCATGGGTGTGGCTTTTGTAGTATCCCAGGAACCCTCTGCAGGGAGGTGGGGAGGTACCAGGTGGCCCGTCACATGCACCTGCAGGGGCCCTCTGGGGTGGGTTCCGAGAAAGGCTTGCTCGACCTTGGGCTGCTACTGTGTTTGTTTTTAACCATCAGTGCCTTCATCTTCAAGGGGCAATGATAAGAAGGGATTAGGTGGCACTGGCCTGGTTGGAGAGTGGCTGTGTCCACTGGGAGGGTGCCCTGCTACCATGCTGTGGGCTGCCCTCCCCTCTCTCACTTCCCACAGACCAACTCCTGTTGCTTCAGCAAGCCCAAGAATTGGGACCCCATCGGGATGCAGGTGGGGGTTCCTGACAAATTCCAAATGATAATGGCAGAGGTGGTGCAAGGAGATGGGGTGCATGGAGGTTGGAAACTGATTTTAGAAAATGAGCAAAAGAGCATGCCACACTCACTGCCTGAATGCCAGTGTTTCAAAAGCAGGAACAAATGCCAGTTAAGCAGCTCATGGGGGACCCGCCTCTCAGCTGAGATATTTGGTGGTTGCCTGTGAATTTCACATTTCCTGGACTTCACTAAACCATAACATACCACCACAAGGGCTGATGTGCTCCAGTTCCTCATTTCACATGTGAACTTCTTGCAGCAAGGGGATCCAGAGCATGAAAGGGATTTAGAGGCGCTGGTGGGGCCAGGTGTATACAGGACGCTCAGCCACGCTACCAGTTCTGTTGATCTGAAACTCGTCTGACTGGGTGCCCTGTGGTTTTGTTTGCTGAGTCTGGCCACCCAGATGCAGACCAACCCTCTGTCTTTATCAACGAAGGCGTTGACACCAACAAAGATAGGATGTCCATGGCCCTCCTGCTGCCCAGGAATAGCCCTGGGGATTCCCCTGGCCCCCAGCTCCATTTAGCCTTAGTGGCCAGGTGAGAGGAGGTCCCTGCTGTGCTTTTGGGTGGTGTGTGGCATGTGTGTGATGTGGTTGTGTCTATGTGCTCTGTGTGTGTGTAGTATGTGTGTGGTATGTGTGTAATAAGTGTGATTGTGGTATGTGTGGTTTGTGTAGTGTGTGTCTAGTCTGTAGCATATGTGTATGTGTATGTGTATATAGTGTGGTGGTGTGTGTGGTATGGTGGTGTGTGTGGGGTGTGTGCCTGTGTGTCTGTGTGTGTGTGTGTGTTGCCCTGACAGTCTGCTGGAGGCTGTGGTCCTCTCTAAGTGGTAGGCACCTCATATTTCTTCTGAGGGGAAAAGGCAGGTCCTGGAGGGCAGGGCAGGTGGTGTCCAGAGCTGTGCCTTTGTGATTCTCCCAGTTGATGCGTGTCCTTACATGTGGAGACCCACGTTACCTTAGCCACACTGCTCTGAGGGGGCAAGGCCCAACATGGGATGGTATTACAGTGTGGGACAGCTTTGCAAGCTCTTGTAGCTTGGGACAGCTTTGCAATTTGGACCTGCTTGGCCACCTCAGGTGTGACCAGAGTGAGCTCCTCACCTCTCTGAGCCTCTTCCTGCTCACCTGTAAAATGCTGATGACAGGGCCATGTCACAGCTCATGGGATGGTGACCCTGGCATGTAGGAGGGCTGGGTAAATGGTGACACAAGCTCCATGCGATGGCAGGAAGCAGCTGGGGTAGGGGAGCTCAGCCCAAGCAACCTCACCCAAGACCCAGCCTGGAAGGGGACTGCTGCTCTGCAGCCTCCCATTCAAAGTGTGACCAGGCCTGACCCTGCTCAGCTTCCGAGATTGGACCAGATCTGGTGTGTTCAGTGTGGGTCGGCCATAGATGAGCTGGGCCTCCTTATATAGGTGTTTGTCCGCCACATTCGAGGAACAGTTAACTTTTAATTTTGTATTCCTGGATTTATAAACATCAAAAGTGACTTCAGAGAACAGTGGAATTCTCCTGCAGTAACTGAATAGCCTTCTGATGTGCTATTGTGGTGTAAGGTGTGGTGCAGTTTTTATTAATTAGCACAAATGACTTTGTCCCATGAGTGCTTACATGCCCTAGGAGAAAAAAAGGCAACTTATCTTTACTTCCCCTGGCTATTTGTGTTTAAGAGTGTACAGAGCTTTGCATTACCATCTGCTGAAACTGTGCAGACTGGCTGGGGTTCACCCAGATTTGGCTGTCTGCACATATGCAGCCGGGACCCCAGCCCAGGGTGGGAGCATCTCGAGGGCCCCCAGTAGCGATTGTGTCAGAAAAAGACATTGTAAGTAGCATAACTTTGTAAAATAGTTATTAAGGTTGGTTTGGGCTTCAGAGGGAGACAATATCAGATACTACAGTAGTGCTAAGTTTGCAAATAGGCTGTGACAGGTGGAAAACATACCTCTGAGGGCCTAGTCTTTTTTTCCCTTCAATGTCTTTATTTGATAAATAAAAGAAGAGGAATTAGCCAGTGGTGGACTTAAGCCAACGTTTTGGGTTGGCATTTTTGGAGGGCTCAGTGTGTGCTGAGCAGGATGGTTGGCACCCCCAGGCTGTCCCACTGTTGTGAGGGTGTCTCCTTGGCCCCAGGGAAGTCCATGGGGCGGCTCAGTGTGCAGGCAGGGCCTCAGCAAGGTCTTGGGTAGGTGTATGCAGAGCCCCTATGAATCTCATGGATTCCGCGTTGGTGCTTAAGGGCTGTGCTCAGGCACCCCTGTCCCTGGAGGAATTAGTGGCTCATTAGTTTCCTGGAGCTCTCAGAGCAGAGCAGGCAGGGTCTGTGATGAGGGTGACAAGCAATGGGAAGAGGCTTGTGGAAATAGAAGGGGGCATGGTGAGCACACAGGTTTTCTCATGGGGAGCTCACACCCAGGGGTGGTGGGGCAGGGTGTGGTGGGGGTGGCCAGCCTTTTGTCAATTTCACACCATCGCATGGCCATCTGTCATCCCCTCTGGAGCGCTTTTTCACCTGTCCTTCTCCTTCCATCCCGGCGGCTCCTCACTGGGCTTTCCCGTCCTCCACCTGCTTCTCTGTGTCACAGCCTGGGTTTTTCTTCAGATCTCTCTTCCATTTCACCAGTTCTCTGAAGGTAGTGGAACTATTGAGCAAAAGTATGTAATTAGTTGCTTAAATTGTTCATTGAGTTTTAAATTTTAAAGTCATTTTTCATTCCTAGAGGTTTTTTTTTTTTTGAGATGGAGTTCTGCTCTGTCACCCAGGCTGGAGTGTAATGGTGCGATCTTGGCTCACTGCAACCTCCACCTCCCGGGTTCAAGTGATTCTCCTGTCTCAGCCTCCTGAGTAGCTGGGATTACAGGTGCATGCCACCATGCCCGGCTAATTTTTTGTATTTTAGTAGAGACAGGGTTTCACCTTGTTGCCCAGGCTGGTCTCAAACTCTTGAGCTCAGGTAATCCACCTGTGCCTCAGTCTCCCCAAGTGCTAGGATTACAGGCATGAGCCACCACGCCTGGCATCCTAGAGATTCTTATCACCTTTGATCATTTTTTTTTCTAGTGTGTGTGAATGTGCAGTTCACTGTTTTGAATCCTTTTTTTCCCAGCACCCTCATGGTTATGCCTGGGGCCTAGCTGGGTGGACGCCTCTGTCACCTGGGACCCGGGGTGCATGAGAAATGCCAGAAGGATCTTTTTAGATTCTCTGGAATCATTCTCTGGGGCAGATTGCCAGAAGGGAAATTATTTGGTCAAAGGATTGTAGTGAGAGTTTTATGGCTCATTTGTTGTGATGCTGCCCCTCAAAGTGTCACTTAGGTGTGGTCTAGCCTCAGGACAGGCTGGTGAGGCCAGCATGAAGAATGGAACCTTCTAGTTCTCCCAGAACCCGAGGCTGGGAGCCTTACCCAGGGGTCTCAGGATACAAGCAGGGCAGAGGTGAATGCTATGAAGCGAGGGAACCGCTCAGTTGCTTGGATGGGGGTGGGAGGGGAGTGCAGAGGTGGGTGCTGAGAAATGGAGTGGATGCCCAGGTCTGCCCTTTCCTCTTAGGGCCCCAGGGCTTCAGAGGTAGCTGGGCTGACTGATCCATTCATGCCGTGAATCTTGTGGATTCCTTGTTGGTGCTGAGGGCTGGGCTCTGCCTTAGTAGACCATGTGGACAGGAGGAACAGAGGCCAATGTAGACACTTGCTTTCTGTGATCCCGGTCTGAGAAGAGCTCCCAGGGTCAGAGGCACTGTGATGGCCCAGAAGAGGCCAGTGGCTGCATGCTGCCTTCCCGACCACGACTCAGCTGTGAGTGTCTACGGCAGTGAAGGCTGGTGTTCCCAGCGATAGAGTGCAGGGCATTAACAAGAGTGGATGTGGTCTGTGTTGTGGTTGTTTTTGAGAAGCTCATAGGCTTCCCAAAGTATGTCTGGCTTTGGACTCCCACAGGCCACACTGCTGAGGTCACTGTTCCCCTCTGGGCTGGCCCTCGCCTCGGGACCCACAACTGCTGATCTCTGCCTGTAGCCTCTCCCTGCTTAAGTCTAGTTGTGGAACATTCACCTGCAATGCAGACCTCTTGGGGCCTGGGACACCCCCGTCATTTGTAGATTCAAGCGGGATCTGACCTCAACCTCCTGTCAGGACATGCTGGGTGCTACCCTGCATCACTGCCAGAGCCACCTCAAGGTGCACATTCACCTTTCTTTGCCTGGTAGCGCCCCTCACCTGCACACCCACCTGCCTGGGGAAGCCTGATTCATCTGTCAGGACCAGCCCCAGAACGGCTTCCTCTCAGAGGCATTCCTCTCTCCCATGGCATCCCCGTAGGGTTACGTGTGCCCTGATACGGTGCATTCACCTTAAATGCTCACCTTCAGTCTGAGCCCCTGGGGCTGGCTCTGCTCGGCTACTTCTGGATCCCCCAGCCTGAAGCCTGGTTCTGGCCCCAGCAAGAGTCAGGAGCGGTCAGTGTGTGCCCACTGCCCTCTCCTGGACTGTCACAGTGAGCATCTCTGCTGAGTTGGGCAGAGTCCCAGCTTCTGACCCTGGAAACACATGGGGGAGCACAGGGAGGCACAGAGGGGATTCCGAGATGGGGGCACCCCTCCGAGGTGGGAAAGACAGGTTGGCATGGGTGGGGAAGAGGCCTGCGGGCCTGAGGTCTGGGCAGAGGAGGCACAGTGTGGGGGGCTGGGGACCGAGTAGGTGAGGTGACTCTCCACTCCTGGTTGCCAGGGAGCCCTGGAGGAGGAATGGGCTGTGGCAGGGGCAGGAGGCCTTGCTGTTAAATTTAGCGAGACTTCTTTACATTCGTAGAGTATTCTAAGATTCTGTAGCAGCATGGTTCATGATATCCTTACCCAATAAACAGAATTTCTTATATTCTAGTCCTCATCCATTTGCATGTTCATTCTTATCTTAAGTAATACCTGAGATAGAATTCTTGAATTCTGAGCCTTTCTTTAGCATTTCCTTCATGAGATTTTCCCATCTGGGTAGTTCTCCCCTTTATGTGTTAGTATTCCCACCCATGGCCACTGATGACCCCACATTTCCCCAGGATCTTTCCTTTAGGAAACATGTAATCATCCACACAGAACTTTTTCTACGTGACTTGTTTTTAATAGACTTAATTTTTTTAGAGCAATTTTAGATTTACAGTAAGACTGAGTGAAAAGATGGCGAGTTCCCACATAACTCCTCCCCTTATTTCCCCATTCAGTATCTTGCGTTAATTTATTATATTTATTATGATTGATAAGCCAGTATTGATACATATTCATTAACAAAGTCTATACACTAGGATTTACTCTTTGTGTTGTACATTTTTATTTTATTTTATATTTTTTTTGAAACAAGATCTCACTCTGTTGCCCTGGCTGGAGTGCGGTGGAGTGATTATAGCTCACTGTAACCTCCAACTGCTGAGCTTAAGCAGTCCTCTCACCTCAGTCTCCCAAAATGCTGGGATTACAGGCGTGAGCTGCTGTGACTGGCCTTCTGTGGGTTTTGACTGTGAGGTCAAACCATTGCAATGTAATATCCACCATTACAATGTATCCACCATTACAATGTAATACAGAATAGTTTCATTCAAAGTCCTCTGTGCTCTGCCTATTCATCCCTCCCCATACCCCTATCCTCTGACAACCACTGATCTTTTTCCTGTCTCCATAGCTTTGCCTTTTGTAGAATGTCATGTAGTTGGAATCACACAGTATGTATGCTTTTCAGATGGGCTTCTTTCTCTTAGTAATACACGTTTAAGATTCTTCATGTCTTTTCATGACCTGAGAGCTCTTTTTACCGCTGAATAATATTTCGTTGTCTGGATTGTTTATCCATTCACCTGCTGAAGGGCATCTTGGTTGCTTCCAGATTTTGGCAATTATGAATAAAGCTGCCATAAACATCTATGTGCAGGTTTTTCTCTGTAGACATTTTTCAGCTCCTTTGGGTAGATACCAAGGAGTGTGATTGCTGGATCATTTGGTAAGAGTATGTTTAGTTTTTGTTTTTTGTTTTTTTTTTTTGAGATAGGCTGGAGTGCAGTGGTGTCATCTCAGCTCACTGCAACCTCCACCTCCTGGGCTCAAGTCATCCTCCCACCTCAGCCTCCTAAGTAAGTAGCTGGGAATAGAGGCTCATGCTCAGCTAATTTTTGTTAGATGGGTTTTGTCATGTTGCCCAGGCTGGTCTTGAACTCCTGAGCTCAAGCAATCCACCTGCCTCAGGCTCCCAAAGTGCTGGGATTACGGGCCGGGTGTCACTGTGCTGTCTTCCATAGTGGCTGTACCATTTTGCATCCTCACCAGCAATGAATGAGATTCTGTTGCTCCACATCCTTGTCAGCACTTGGTGTTGTCTGTGTTCTGGATTTTGACCTTATGTAATAGGTAGTAATGGGAACTCATTGTTTTAATTTGCATTTCCCTGATGAAATATAGTGTGAAACATGTTCTCATATACTTATTTGGTGTCTGTGTATCTTCCTTAGTCAGGTGTTTGTTTAGTTATTTGGCCCAATTTTTAATTGGATTGTTTGTTTTCTTATTGTTCAATTCTTTGTATACTTTGGCTAACAGTCCTTTAACAGAACATGTTTTGAAAATATTGTCTCCCAGTCTGTGGTTTGTCTTTTTTATTTTATTGACAGTGTCTTTTGCACAGCAGGAGTTTTTAATTTTAATAAAGTCCAACTTACTAATTTTTTCTTCCATGGATTACGTGTTTGGTGTTGTATCTAAAATTTCATTACCTAACCCAAGGCCATCTAATTTTTCTCCTGTTATTTTCTAGGAGATTCATGATTTTGTACATTGAGGTCTGTGATTTAAAGTTATTTTTTGTGAAATGAGTAAGATCTGTGTTGATTCATTTTCTTTCTTTTTTTTTTTTTTTTTTTTTGCATTTGGATGTCTAATTGTTAGAGCACCATTTGTTGTTAAGTCTGTCTTGTCTCCATTGTATTGCTTTTGTTCCTTTTTCCAAGATTGGTTGACTATATATGTGTGGGCCTGTTTCTGGCTCTGTATTAATCTGTCCCATTAAAGTCTATTTTTTTTTACCAGCATCACACTGTCTGGATTACTGTAGCTTTATAGGAGGCCTGAAAGTCATGTAGTGTCAGTCCCTGACTGTATTTTTCTCCTTCACTATTGTGTTGGCTATTATGGGTCCTTTGCTTCTCCTTGTAAACGTCAGAATCAATTTGTCAGTATCTGCAAAATAACTTGCAGTTTTGTTGTTTTTGTTGTTGTCTTTTGTTTTTTTGTTTGTTGGTTGGTGTGTTTTTTGAGACAGGGTCTCACTCTGTTGCCCAGGCTGGAGTGCAGTGGTGTGTTCTGGGCTCACTGCAACCTCTACCTCCTGGGCTCAAGTGATCCTCCCACTTCAGCCTCCTGGGTAGCTGGGACTACAGACATTCCCCAACATGCCTGGCTGATTTTTTGTATTTTCTTGGTAGGGAGGAGAAGGTTTAACCGGCTAGTCTCGAACTCCACGACTCAAGTGATCTGTCCACCTTGGCCTCTCAAAGTGCTGGGATTACAGGTGTGAGCCACTGTGCCTGGCTTGAGATTTTGATTAAGGATTGTGTTAAATGTATAGATCAAATTGGGAAGAACTGGCATCTTGACAATATTGAGTCTGCCTATCCATGAACATGGAATATCTTTCCATTTATTTAGTTCTTTGATTTCCTTCATTAGGGTTTTGTGGTTTTCCTCATATAGATCTACATATTTTGTTATATTCATATCTAATTATTTTATTTTCAATGTAAATGATACTGTGTTTTTAATTTCAAATTCCAAGTGTTTATTGCTGGTAAATAAGAAAGTAATTGATTTTTGTATATCAACCTTGTAGTTCTGCATCCTTGCACTATAATTGCTTATTAATCAGACCGTAGCAGCATGTAATAGAGAGAGAGAGAGAGAGAGAGAGAAAGAAAGGAAAGGAGGAAGGAAAGGAAAGGAAAGGGGGGAGGGAAGGAAAGGGGGGAGGGAAGGAAGGGAAGGAAGGAAGGGAAGGAGAGAGAGAGGGAAGGAGGGAGGGAGGGAAGGAAGGACAGAAGATTATTAGTCCAGGATTTGTTCTTGTCTTATCTTATTGTATTAGCTAGGACTTCCAAGACAGTCTTGGAAAGCAGTGGTGAGAGGGACATCCTTGCCTTTTTCCTGATCTCAGTGGGAAAGCTTCAAGTAATCCTGTAATCCTAGCTACTCAGGAGGCTGAGGTGAAAGGATTGCTTGAGCCCAGGAGTTTGAGGCTGCAGTGAGCTATGATTGTGCCACTGTACTCCAGCCTGGGCAATAGATTGAGACACTGTCTCATAATAATAATAATAATAATAATAATAATAATTCTTTTTATACATTGATGTCTTTGATTTATTAATTTTGGGGGGGA
The DNA here is from genome assembly GCA_963573385.1 of Cacajao melanocephalus. Classification (NCBI taxonomy): domain Eukaryota; kingdom Metazoa; phylum Chordata; class Mammalia; order Primates; family Pitheciidae; genus Cacajao; species Cacajao melanocephalus. The sequence continues at coordinate 31,145 of CAUYLG010022029.1, forward strand.
ATTTTTGCATGAGAAATATTGATCTGTAGTGTGTTTTTTTTTTTTCTTGTGATATGTTTGGTTTTGGTATGAGGATAATGCTGGCCTCACCGAATGAGTAAGGAAGTATTCCTTTTGTTTCTGTCATCTGAAAGAGATTGTAGAAAGGTGGTGTAATTTATAACTTTAATGTCAGTAGAATTCACCAGTAAGTACTAGCTCAGCCTGGTGCTTTATGTTTTGGAAGGTTATTAATTATTTATTCAATTTCTTTAGTAGATGTAGACCTATTTAGAGTTCTGCTTCTTCTTGTGTGAGTTTTGACAGAGTTTATCTTTTGAAGAACTGGTCTGTTTCATCTAGGTTATTGAATTTGTGGGCATAGAGTTTTATCCCTTTACTTTTAATCTGTCTGTGTCTTTGTATTTTAAATGGGTTTCTGTTAGACAACATAGTTGGACCTTGTTTCTTTTATTTTTTTATTCATTCTAACAGTGTCTACTTTTTAGTTGTTATATTTAGGACCATTGATATTTACAGTGGTTATTTGTGTAGTTGGATTAATATATACTGTATTTGTTACTGTTTTCTGTTTATTGCCCCTGTTATTTGTTCTTTTCTTTTTGTCTTCTCTTTTTTATGCCATCCCTGGTTTTAACTGAGCATTTTATATGATCCCATTTTTTTCTCCTTTCAACATATCAATAATGCTTTTTTAAAAACCTTTTTATAGTGGTTGTTTTTAAATATGCAGCATATGCTTATGACTAATCCAAGTCTTCTTTCAAATAATATAGCACTCTATGGGTAGAGCAAGAAACAGTATTCCTAATTGTTCCCTCCCACATCTTAGAATATTGCTGTTACTCACTTATTCATAAACTCTAGGCATGAAGTAGTCAGGAAGTACATTGTTGCTGTTATTATTGTTAAGAGTCTGTTGTCTGCTAGATCAAGAATAAGAAAAAGTTTTATTTTGCCCTCACTTACTCCTTTCTTCTAGTTTCTGACCTATATTATTTTCCTTCTGTCTGAAGTTCTTTTAATGTTTCTTGCAAGGCAGATTAACTGGTGACAAATTTTCTGAATTGTTGTTTGTCTGATAAAGACTTTATTTCTCTTTCACTTTTGAAGGATAATTTTGCTGGATACAGAATTCTAGGTTGGCGGGTTGGTTTTTTTTTTTTTTTCAACACTTTAAATGTTTTACACCACACACTTCTTTCTTGCGTGACTTCTGAGGGGAAGTCCAGAGCAATTCTGTTCTTGCTTCTTTGTAGGTAAAGTGTTTTTAGCCCATTCCCTGACTTTTTTCTTTCTTCTTCTTTTTTTTTTGAGATGGAGTCTTGCTCTGTTACCCAGTTTAGAGTGCAGTGCTAACTGCAACCTCTGTCTCCCGGGTTCAGGCAATTCTTCTGCCCCAGCTTCCCAAGTAGCTGGGATTATAGGCATGTGCCACCATGCCCAGCTAATTTTTATATTTTTAGTAGAGACAGGGTTTCACCATGTTGGCCAAGCTGGTCTTGAACTCCTGACCTTGTGATCGGCCCGCCTTGGCCTCCCAAAGTGCTGGGATTGCAGATGTGAGTCACTGCACCCGGCCTCCCTGGCTTTTTTCAAGATAATTCTTTTTGTGTTTGATTTTTTGCAGTTTGAATATGATATGCCTAGGTGTCGTTTTTTTGTTTTGTTTTGTTTTGTTTTGTTTCTTATATCCTGCTTGGTATCTTTTGAACTTCCTGGATCTGTGATCTGCTTCCTGTTGTGAATTTTGGAAAATCCTCACCTGTTATTTCAGATATAACCTCTGTCCATTTCTCTTTTTCTTCTCCTTCTGGTATTCCTATTAAGTGTTGTTACACATTTTGTAATTACCTCGTAGTTCTTGAGCATTGTTTTGTCATTGTTGTTTCTTTTTGTCTTTATTTTTCAGTTTGGGAAGTTTCCATTGGCATATCTTAAAGCTCCCTGATTCTTTCCTTGGCCGTGTTCAGTCTATTGATGAGCCCATCAAAGACATTCTTCTGTTTTATTACAGTGTTTTTGATTTCTAGCATTTCCTTTTGATTCTTAGTGTCCCAATCTCTCAGCTTATATCACCTATCAATTCTTGCAGATTGTCTATTTTCTTTATTAGAGACTTTAGTGTATTAATAATAAATTTCTGTTCTAATCATTGCAACATCCCTGCCATCTCTGGGTCTGGATCTCATGTTTGCTTTGTCTTTTCAGACTCTGTGTGTGTGTGTGTGTGTGTGTGTCTGTGTTTTTTGCTTTTATTATACTTTATAATGTTTTTGTAGTAAAAAAATTGGAAAACAAGAAACCTGTTCCCTTATACACTACCATCCAGAGGCAGTCACCTGGAATATCTGTATACACTTGCCTCCCTGCTTCCTATTTAGAGAAATGTGACTTCTGGGGCCTCATTTGTTTTAGTCTATACATTTCCCTGGGAGGGTCTTAGAGATTTTTCCCTGTGCACTGGGCCTCCTGCAACAGTGCCAAGCAGTGATTGTTGAAGGATTGAAAGTGCTGTGGCGAGCTCAGTCTCCACTCCTGGCGTTTGTGTCTTTGTTTCACAGATCAGAATATTGGGCAGGATGGGTTTCTGTTTGGTCTTCTTTTGGATACTGTGACAGCCTCAAGTTCTTGGCCTGCTTCTAGCAACTTTCTTTGGAAGTTCTGCGCATATAATCTGTTTTTTTGACTTGCATTCTATACACATTTATTTTTGAGTGTCAGAAGAGTATTCTCGGCTGGGTGCAGTGGCTCACACCTCTAATCCCAGCGCTTTTGTAGGCTGAGGTGCGTGGATCACCTGAGGTCAGGAGTTCAAGACCAGCCTGACCAACATGGTGAAATCCCATCTTTACTAAAAATACAAAATTAGCTGCGCGTGGTGGCATGTGCCTGTAATCCCAGCTACTCAGGAAGTTGAGGCAGGAGAATCGCTTGAATCTGGGAGGCAGAGGTTGCAGTGAGCCAAGATTGTGCCATTGAACTCCAGCCTGAGCAATAAGAGCAAAACTCTGTCAAAAAACAAAAAAACAAAAAAAAAAATGAAAGAGTATTCTTTTTAAAGTCAGGTATAAAATTTTAAATTAAAATTGCTGTGATTTGAATCAAAGCAGTTTGTTGGGATTAAAAATATTCCTTATATTTTTTAATACAGGGTCTTGCTCTGTTGCCCAGGATGGAGTACAGTGGTGTGGTTGTAGCCTACTGTAGCTTCGAGCTTGTGATCTCAAGCAACCCTCCCACTTCAGCCTCCAGAGTAGCTAGGACTACAGGCATATGCTACCATGCCTGGCTGTTTTTTATTTTTATTTTTTGTAGAGACGGAGTCTTGCAGTGTTGCTCAGGCTGGTCCTCAACTCCTGGACTCAAGTCATCTTCAGCCTCAGCTTCCCAAAGTGCTTGGATTACCATTGTGCCTCACCAGAGTTAAAAATATTCTTTAAAATTCTTGATGGGTAGCTATATATATATATGAAAATATTCAATACTCAAAAATTTGTCTCCAGTGAGAAGTCTGCCCTCTCTCCCTGCTGAGCATAGCCACCAAAGTGTGGCCACTCCAAAGATGGCCACTGGAATCATGGGCCTGTGTGTCTTTCCAGAACATTCTGATTACAGAAGGGCATATTTATGGATTTTTCCCCATCTTCCACACACAAAAAAGGTGTGTCTCTGTACTCTTGTGCAACTTGTGCTCTTTGCTGAACAATATACATCCTGGAAATTGTTCCAAATCAGCAAATACAGGACTTGTACTTCTTGGCACTCCAGAATATTCCTCCCAGTCTCCCTAGAATTGACACTTAGCTTGGCGCTAATCTATTGCTGCTGCAGTGAATACACATGAACCACGTATCTGTGGGCAGAGGACATGTAACACGTGTCTGTGTCTCAAATACCAACAGTGCCTACCCAAGAAGTTTTACTAATGTGTGCTTTTGCCAAGAATGTGGGAGAATGCTTGTTGGTCTGTAGCAGCAGGAACATGTGAGGCACACCCCGGACCTTTGACCTTTGCCAGCCTAATAGGTGAGAAATCTTGTTGTAGTTGCAGGTTCCGTTTCTTAGTACACATTGACGTTGCACAGCTTCTCATACAGTTTGTGTGGCCTTTTATATAAACTGTTTACTTAAAGTCACAATCTAAATCGCTAGTCAGGCAGATACATTTTCATTTAGTGATTTGGAAAACGAATTTTCATATTGTTTACTACATCCTTCACATGCATTTTGGAAGTAGGTGGAGGTTTCCCTTAGGTACATGTGACTCATTTGCAAGCAAGCCTTTATTTTGGGTCTTGATATTTTTCAGAATCATGGGCAGCTATGGTATTGTCCTGGATTGTTTTGATTTTTGCATCCACAAGGTTGGCTGCAGCCGACTCTTGCAGGGCCCCGGGAGGGGTGTCCCCCACCCACCAGTGTCTCTGTGGGGTTGTGAGGAGGGCCAGTTCTCCTCTGAGGCCCATGCTATGGTCAGCCCTGACATGCTCTTGTTTGCTCACAGATGGGGGACTTCTCGCTAATTGCATCCTTCACGTGGAGTGATGGTGCTGATGGGAACTCCAGGGTTTCCCCACTTTCTTTATAAGCGGGCACAGCTGGTGCCAGGCCCTTAGGTTTCCTGGTCACAGAGCTTTAGCTGTCTGGGGCTATTAAGATGTGCCTGGCAAAGCACTTTGCTTGAGAGCTGAGTAACCAGGGCTCATGAAGGATAAGTGACTTGCCTCCAAAGTTCCAGTGGCTCTGCTCCGTACGTGATTCCCATCTGTCATGCGTGGGGTTTTCTTTGAGCAAATATATTCTAGAAATGTAGTTAAGAAGTTCATTTCCAGAGAAGCAGGTCAAAGCGAGCACCTCAGCACAGACTCCGTGGCTGCATGCAAAGATGCCTGCAGGAAGGCAGCTCTGGAACTTGAGCCACACCTTTGGGCTGCTCCTCTAGATGGGATTCTGTGGTTCCCGTAACAGAAGTTATAGCCCTGATGGGTCATGGGGAACCCTGGGTAATTAGTGACCAGGCACTTAGGGTTGGCCAGGGTCCCTAAAACAGGCTCTGCTGCAGTGGCACCCAGGCCTGGCTTGTCTTTAGGAACAGGTTCTGACTCAGTAGGTCCTGGTGGGGATTAGAGTTCTGATTTTCTTTCTTTCATTTTTTTTTTTTTTGACACAGGGTCTCACCCTGTCTCCCAGACTGGAGTACAGTAGAGCGATCATAGCTCACTGCAGCCTTGAACTCCTGGGCTCAAGTGATGAACTCTTTGATCCTCCTGCTCAGCCTCCTGAATAGCTGGGATTACAGGCATGCGCTACCATGGCTGGGTAATTTTTGTATTTTTTTTGTAGAGACGGGGTCTTACCGTGTTGCCTAGGCTTGTTTTAAACTCCTAGGCTCAAGTATCAAGGATACTACCTCAGCATCCCAAAGCACTGAGATTACAGGTGTGAGCCACCACACCTGGCCCACATTTTCAGACCCGAAGTCTCAATGGGTTGTCAGTTCCACTGCTGCTGTATTGCAGTGCTTGTGTTCAAGGAACCCTTATCTTACTTAATTGTTCTATTTTATTATGAGTTACTGTTGTTAAATCTCTGACTGTGTGCCTTACTTGTAAACTTGATTACAGGTGTGTATGCATAGGAAAAACAGTGTATATATAGAATCTGGTACTATTTGAAGTTTTAGGCATCCACAGGGGGTGTTGGAATGCATTCCTCCTGGATGTGTGGAGGGGAACTACTGTGTTCATTATACCAATCAACATTTCTGTAGGCTTTACAATTTCAGACTAAGAAGTGGGTGGGGAGAGCCCTCCTGTTGCTGGTGATACTGAGAACTGTCACCTGCCTACCTCTGGTGCCCTCCTCTCCAACCCCGCAGGCCTTGCCTGTGCCAGATCAGGGTCTGGGCCTGCCTGTCCCTATGTGGCTCCTGCTTGTACACCCCCTACCCTCCCCTGGCTCCGCTGCCGACCTTTCACTGCCCGCCTCCTTTCTGAGGGGAACTTTCTGGCCCAGGCTGAGGATTTGGGGAATGGGAGGGTATGTGGCTCCTTGCCTGGCATCTGACCCAGGGAAAGCAAGTGCTCTCCCCTTCCCATTAGGTCCACCTCCAGGCCCCAGGCCCAGTCCTTGCCGATTGCCATTAGCTGTCCCAGGTGATCATCCAGTGGTTCTGGGAGGTTAAGGAGGGTGAGCAGCAGGCTGGGCTCCCAGGGGGCTGACATGGTCACAGGGCTCCACTGGGCCCCTGGTCTCCACTGGGCCCCTGGTGGCCTTTGCCATGGCCCTAGGCTGGCCCCTCTCCTGGCTGCCGGGTGGACCTGGTGCTGCTGCCTCTACTATTGGCTGCTGTGCCAAGTGGCCCCACATCTCTTTCTTGATGTTTAATCCTCACAAATGCCTGTGGAGTGGGTAGTGCATTGTCCCCTTTCTGGATTAAGGAAGGCACTGAGTTACCTGCCATGAAGCCGCTGACAGGAGAGCACAAGGTGTCAGGACTTGCCCTCTACCTCTGACCATGGACACCTCTCTCTAGAGTGAGTGACATTGGCTTATAGGGTGGTCACCCACTTGTTTTGTGGATTGTGACAAATTGAGAAGTTAAAGCAGCACAGACTCTTTAAGAAGCACAGGTGGACCTCACTTCCTCACCCTGCAGCAGGGCATTTTCTAGATCCCTGGAGTGGTGTCCCCAGGGCAGACATGGAAAGGCTGAGACTCCCTGCCTGCCTACAGGCCCAGCTTCATGTCCCCCTTGGCTTCTATACCCCAGTATAGAAGTCACTGTTTCCCCTGTGACTTTTGTTCCTAGCTCGCTTCTGTTCCCGCTGCCTGTCCCCTCCTGCTGAAGAGAAGCAGAGAAGTGCAAATGAAGGCATCATGGCTAGAGAGGAAGAAACTTTGGGTGAAGTGGGGGCACGGCCCAGCTGGACAGAGGCTGGCCAGCCCCTCTATCCTTTCTTTAAAGACAGGAAGGGGCTGAGCTGAGGTCTGTTCAGCTCACTATCCTGGAGGAGTGGACATGGCACACTTGGGAAGAGAGAAGAGATGTCAACATTCTTTCTATGCAGATTCTGTGTTTTCTGTGTGTGAAATTTTGCACTTTCTCAGCTACTCCCTGCCAGAAGTGAAAGCTAGGGTCCTGCTCTATCAGCCTAGCAGGAGAAAGTGATGGCAGTGGTGAGGATGATGATGGTAATGATAGTGATGGCGATGATGATGGTGACAGTGATGGTGATAGTGATGATGGTGATGGTGATGACGGTGATGGTGGTGATGGTGGTGATGGTGAGAGTGATGACGATGGTGATGGGGATGATGATGGGGATGGTGAGTGATGATGATGGTGATAGTGATCATGCTGGTGATGATGGTGATTGTAATGATGATGGTGACAGTGGTGGTGATGATGATGGTGATGGTGATGATGAGTGATGTTGATGGTGATGATGCTGGTGATGGTGATAGTAATGATGATGGTGACAGTGATAGTGATGATGGTGATGGTGATGATAACTATGACAAGCAGTTAACTATCTTTACAGGCACCAACTATATGCCAGGCACTGTGGTAGGCATGGTACATACAGCCCCTCCAGTATTTCTGTCACTGACCTTCTGTTGGATACGATGATCCACTCTCTGCGGAGAAAGAGTCACTGATGCTGAGTACCTCTTGTGATCACACAGTTGTGGGTGGCAATCACAGCCCAGGGTTTCTGTGTCACAGGCTTCAGGTGATGCCCCATGTGCTGTGCTGGGAGCCCTGCTCTTGCCATCCAGTTAGCCCCTTCACACTTGGCCTCTTCCCTCCTCCCCACAGGTTTCTTGTGGGACACCTGGGGGACTCCAAATAGCAGGAATCCATCTGCCCACTAGTCTGGAGACAGGGGTCCTCAGCTTCCCTCCAGGGTAGACAGCTCAGCAGGCCTTCTCTGCAGGGTACCAGGACACAGGAAAGCCAGGAAGAGATGAGCTGGGAAGGGAGCTGTCAGGGGGCCATTCTGGTTTTAAAAATAAAGCAGGACTTTTGTTGTTTGTTATAAAAGGAATACATGCTCATTTTCTGTGATTTAGGAAAGTGCAGAAAAGCATAAGGTGCCATTGCCCAGCACCAGGGGAAAAACCTGTAGTTTTTAGTGTCTGCCTAGACTGTAAAATTCTAAACTCAAAAACTTGTAAAACCCATTGTTTTAATGACTGTGTAATACTCCATCACAATAGTATGTCATGCCCTGGTTACCTGACCCTTACTGGCTGGAGATGTGTGTCTTTCCTAATTTTTGCTATTTTAAATAACCATGGGAGGAAGCACATTAACATGAATCTTTGTGCGCATATGTATGTCCTTTTTGCTTTAAAATAGATTTGTTGATGTGGAATTACTGGCCTGAAGGATGCAAATCTTTTTAAAGCTTTGGTATATACAGCTGGGGTTCAGGAAACTCCTTCCCAAGTTAGTCCCCTGACTAGAAGGGTAAGAGTGCCTGCCCTGCAGCTCCCTGCATTGTGGATTTGTATTATTAAAAGATAAGACTTGCCAGAGGGACATTTCTAGCTTGAATGTGTGCCTGACACCAACTGAGCTCTGACAGTGTGCCTTGAACCCTGTGCCAGATGCTGCAGAGGGCCACGAAGTAAGGTGAAGGCTCTGCCTGTCTGCCTCACCTCTGGGAGTAAAAGAGGCCACTTCCTTTTTTACTTGACATTTCGTGTGTGTGTGTGTGTGTGTGTGTGTGTGTGTGTATGTATATATTTGAAATGGAGTTTCACTCTTGTTGCCCAGGCTGGAGTGCAATGGCTCAATCTCAGCTCACCGCAACCTCTACCTCCCGGGTTCAAGGGATTCTCCTGCGTCAGCTTCCCAAGTAGCTGGGATTAGGTGCATGCCACCACACCTGGCTAATTTTGTAGTTTTAGTAGAGATGGGGGTTTTGCCATGTTGGCCAGGCTGGTCTTGAACTCCTGACCTCACATGAAATGCCCTCATCGGCCTTCCAAAGTGCTTGGATTACAGGTGTGAGCTACCACACCCAACCAATTTTTTTTAAATGTCAAAATCAGGTTCAAAAATTTTGGTTTACATTAAATAGATGTTCTTAATAACAATAGAAGAAACCAGGAATGCAATCCAGTTGTGCTGTTCAGGAGATCATTCCAGACTTGGCATGGTCTGGACGGTGGCATGGTTGGAGGGTGCCTGAGCCAGGAACCAGGGCCAGGGCCAGGTGTTGGTCATCCCTGGTGTTATCCCAGGTGTCAGCTGGGCTTTTGTGCTGGACCCTCCAGCTCCCCTGAAGGCAGCCCCTAGCCCACTCAAGCCCCCATGGGAGGCTGTGCCTTGTGGACTGCAGCAGGGCTACAGCTCCAGGAGCAGGGCTGTCACTGGCATACTTGGGGTCAGAATTCCACATCACCTATGAAAAAGTCACTGTGTCCTGTCTGCAGAGCAAGGATTCCTGTGAGGAGCTCAGAAGAGCCGCTTCTCCTTTGGGGCTGCCCTTTTCTGAGGTTCTTAGGCAGCCAGAGCAGCACCTGGGAGAGAGCGCAGGTTTTGCGGGGAGCAGGCTTCTTTAGAGATCCTAAGAGACAACTGTGGGGCCTCTGGAAGCATCTGAATTCTACACTTCCCCGCCCCCAACCCCTTTCAGTTTTAACATTTCCTTTGGTGTCTGTATTTGGGTTCTCTAGAGGGACAGAACGACCCTGTTCTTACCACTGGCTCATCCCTCAGGGGCAAGGTGAACATGGTGGACTGAACCACACACACATGACACACTCACGGGCACATGCATAGACACAGATGCACACAGACATGGACACACATATGCGTGCATACACACGGCAGTGTACATCTGCCTGCATACACGTGCACACACAAACGGGCATACAGACGCACACAGTGCACACATACGCACATGCATGCATGCACACACATGCATGTGCATAGATGTGGACATAGAAACACACAGGCATATACACACACACTTTTTGTTTTGGGTTTTCCACCAAAAGGAATTCTACTGTATACATTCTTCTAAAACATGCTTTTCTTCACTTACCCATGTATTTTTGATATCTTACCATGTCAGTATGTAAAGATCTGCTTTATTTTTTAAATTGTAATAATTTAACAGCATCCTGGTCACACAGAGCACTCTGCGCTTGCACACCTGTGTGTGTGTGTGTGTGTATGCCTGTGTTTGTGTATCTTTGTGTGTTTGTGTCTGTATTTCTGTGAGTGGTGTCTGCATGTGTGATGTATGTGGTGTGTTTGTGTGCCTGTGTGTGGTGTTTTTGTGTTTCTCTGCATGTTTGTGTGTGTTTGCACGTGTGTGTCTCTGCATGTGTGGTGTGTGTGCATATGTCTGTGTGTTGTGTGTTTGTATGTGTGTGTCTGCATGTGTGTTGTGTATGTGCCTGGATGTGTGGTGTGTGTGCCTGAGGGTGTGGTGTGCATTTGTGTACCTGTGTGTGTGTCTGTGTATAATGTGTACATATCTGTGTGTGGTGTGTTTTTGTGTGTGTGTCTGCGTGTGTGTGGTGTGTTTGTGTGTTGTGTTTGCGTGTGTGGTGTGTGTGCCTGTGTGGTGTGTGTGCCTGTGTGGTGTGTGTGTCTGCGTGTATGTTGTGTATTTGTGTCTGTGTATATGATGTGTGTGTGGTGTGTGTGCGTGTGTGTTGTGTATTTGTGTCTGCATGTGTAGTGTGTTGTGTGTGTGATGTGTGTCTGCGTCTGTGTGGTGTTTGTGTATGTGTCTGTGTATTTGTGTCTGCATGTGTGTGGTGTGTGTTTCCATGTGTGTGTGGAATGATGTAATATGTATGTGTGTCTGCCTGTGTGGGGTGTGTGCATGGGTGGTGTGTGTGTCTGCATGTGTGTTTGTATCTGCATGTGTGTGTGCAGCGTGTTTGTGTCTGCATGTGTGTTTGTATCTGCATGTGTGTTTGTGTGTGTGGAGTGTTTGTGTATGTCTGCATGTGTGTTGTGTCTGCGTGTGTGTTGTGTGTCTGCATGTGTGGTGTGTGTATCTGCGTGTGTGTGGTGTGTTTGTGTGTTTGTGTCTGCATGTGTGTGGCGCATTTGTGTGTGTGCATGTGTGGCGTGTGTGTTTGTATGTGTGCTAAGCCAAGTCCCAGGCCTCACTCTGGCACTTGGTCATTTCTCTGCAGGTCTCAGAGTCCTTCCTCTTCTAGCTGCTCACAGGCAGCTGCCTGTCCTCCTTCCCCACTGTGTGGTGCATTGGGGGTCTGCAGATCTTGCTTGCCTGTGCAGAGGTGGATCACCCCGAGGCCTCACTGGCTCAGGCAGGTGTTCTCAGGTTCTCCTTTGTAGCCCTGAGGCCTGGTTCTGTCCTTGGTCCTCACCCTCCCCTCCCCATCAGCATGCCTTTATAAGACCCCTGCCCAGCCATCTCCCAGCTCCTGGGAGGCCACAAGCTGAGACACAGACCCTTGGGGCTGTGAGTGGGTAGAAACACCACTCACTGGATCCCATCTCATAGGGACCAGGTGACTTGATCCTCACTGGCCAAGGAAAACTTGCTCAGAGGGCCTGAGCCACCATCCTGGGCTGGCGTTTCGCTCTGCTGACCTTGCCTGCAGGAGGCTGAGAATTCCAAGTGTCCTCAGGGTGGAGTGTGGGGGCCAGGAAGGTGGTTGGAGGGGTGGTGCAGGCTTCCACCAGGCTGGTACTCTGATGGCCCCCAGTGGCCTGTGCTTCGTGCCTGCTGGTGGCCCCTCGTGGCCCATACTCCACACCTGCTGGTGGTTTCCCACGGCCCGTGCTCTGTGCCTCCTGCCTGGCCCCTGTGGCCCGTGCTCTGTGCCTCCTGCTCTGCCCTGGTGGCCTGTGCTCTGTGCCTCCTGCCCGGCCCCTGTGGCCCGTGCTCTGTGCCTCCCGCCCGGCCCCTGTGGCCTGTGCTCTGTGCCTTCTGCTCTGCCCTGGTGGCCTGTGCTCTATGCCTGCTGGTGGCCCCTGGTGGCCCATACTCTATGCCTGCTGCCCTAGCCCTGATGGGCCTGTTGCAGCCCCTGAAGTTTGCACTTTGGTCAACAAACTTCTGTTGTGGCAGGAAGGAGTGCAGCCCCTGGGGCATCTCAGGAGGTGCTGCTCTTAGCCTGGGTTAAAAAGGGGAAAGGGCTGGCCAACTTTGCCTTTTTGTTGTTGTTCTGTTTAATACTAAGGTCCTGGGGTGACATTTGTGCCTTCGGTGGCCTCTGAGGTCCATGTGCAGCCAGGCACTGCCTCTCTCAGTTCCTGGGTTTTCTCCATCTGCCCTGAGTTACTGGAAGCAGAAGTCCTGCTTAGGGCAGCCTGACAGGGTGTCCCTGGGCTTCAGCTCAGCCAAATGCCACTGGCCTGGGCCACCCCTGAAGCCTCACCGTCTCTGCCCCTCCCCAGGGAGGTCTTGGCTAGCTCTCTGTCTCTCTGTCTCCCTCCCTCTCCCCTTCTTTTCCTCTCCCTCTCTCCCCTGCCCCTCTGTCTCTGTCTCCCTGTCTTTCTCTTTCCCTCCGCCCCACCATCTCTCTCTCCCTTCTCTCTCACCCACCACTTTCTCTTCCTGATCTGCATGCCCTGCTCTCCCTCAGATTCTGCGGTCCTGGCTCACCTGACCACCAGCAGCCTGTGGCCTGCTCTTTCTGCAGAAGCAAGTGGGCTCCTGGGACAGACCCACAGGGCCCAGCCTGGGAGTGTGTGAAGCCAGGTGGCCAGTGACCTGCAGAGGGCTCCAGTGCCTGCTTCCAAGAGGGAGAAGCCCACCTTATGTCTTCTGAGAAGCTTTGAGTCTGGGGTCCTGTTCTGTGAGGACCATCCTCATCCCCTCCCCCACACCTGGGTCCTCACAGAGCCTCTGCTTGTGTGTCCTGGGATGCATCCCCACCGTGGGGCAGGGGCAGCAAATGAGGCCCAAGGGCCTGTCTGCAGGACACAGGTGGATGAGTGGGCCTGGCTGGGCATGTGGAGCCACCCACATCCCAGGGGTCCTTGTGGAGCTCAGCTCCTCTGAGCCAGCTCTGTCCCCATGGGTGGCAACTTTGAAATCAGCAAGATCTGGCTGCTTGCATCTCAGGTGGCCCATGATGGGCTTCCTGAAGAGGGCAGAGTGGACACAGGCCGCAAGCACGTGGACATCTGGGATTTTCAAACTGATATTCCTTATCCATCTGCCCACTCTGCACTAGTGAGGGGGTGAGGTTAGTTTTATGTTAATGGGAAGTGTGTACTTGTTTTTGTCTTTGAAATAATGGACTCACCCCACTAACACGGCCTTGGAATGCCAAAACTGTTTTGGTGTTAACTAGTCTCCTTCAGATTACCAGTGTCTTATGCTCCTGACTTTAGTGCAAATAAAATGTTTTCCATTTTTCTGTAGCTATTATTCTCCTCTTATTTTTCGTTTTGCTAATTTTCCAAGTAATTTCTTAGGGGGCATTTAGAGAGCCTTAATTCTGGTACAATGAAATAAATACCCAGTGTCAGCAAACAGCCTCTCCTGTGAGGGCAGGATGGCCCCCGATGGAGGTCACTGTGCTGCAGCTTGCACAGTCAGGGCCCTGGGTCCCAACAGTGGCTCTGGGCGTTAGGTGCTGTCTCCTTGGCATATAGCCATGGTTAGTGGCAGCGCCAGGCTGAGAGCTCCAAGACTTAGTTTCACTTGCCAAGTGGCCACTGTCAGGGTTGGTGGCACAGGCAGTAGGGGCTGGAGCAGCGATGCAGATATAGAGTCAGTGCCAACAGGGGATCTAGCCTGGACCCCTGTGGAGGGTCCACTTCCTTTAGCCTTGGTGGGGGAGGAGGGGCAGCGCAGTGGTCACCTCCCAGTGGGTGGGCCCTGGATGCAGCCTCTCCCCTCGCCCTGACGCGTAGGTGGTGAGGGATGCTGAGGCCTTTGGTTCTCTGAGCCTCTTTTGGGCAGCAGAAGGATGCTCCCTACATGACCACCTCTCTTTTCTGTCAGTCTCTTGGGGCCTCCTGCATAAAGCAGCAAATGACTGACCAAGGCGGCCATCCTGGCTGAGGTGAGGCCTGTCACCTGTGCCACCCACTTTATCCTCCCAGCAGGTGGCCCAGGGGTGGGTGGTGCTGGAAGGAGGAAGCCTGCAAGGGGCCTATCCTTGTGTAAGTGGATCGGGTGTGCCAGAGCAGTGCCTCCTGCAGCGGACACTGGCCTGGAGCCTGGAGCCGCACAGGTGGGCATTGCATGGAGGGCGGGGCCAGGTGTGAGGACCGGATCCCCACCTGACCTTTGTGCCTCTGAGTCCTGATGCTGGCCGTGCATGTTCTTGTGACCCCAAGCCTCGGTCTCCCTACCTGTAAAGTGGGCTTGTGCTGTCTGCCTCCAGGAATCCAGGACCCTGTGCCAAGATCCAGAGCCGAGAAGCCTGATTCTTAGTGGGGAGGTGTGTTTTAAGGACGTGTTGATTTCCATCCTTGTTGACTGACTGCCATCCTACCTCCTATGTGGCCTTTGGACCCGGCGGTTCCCTCTGCACCCTTAGAACCGAGGTCTGGAGAGCTCTTCCGCTCCTTCTGTGGTGTGCTGACCCCTGGACTAACAGGACACTGCTCACTGGGGACATGCCCACCGCCTGGGGCATCTGGGGGCCTTTCCATGCACCGGCATGCTCCAAACTTTGCAAGCAGCTCCTGGCCATGGCTTGTCTTTCCTGTGTTGAGCCACTGGCTCACCATGGCTGTTGTCACCTTGTCCCTGCTGCATCACAGGGAGAGGTGAGGCCTGGGATGCTAGAGGGCTGGAGTTTGAGGAGACTGGGGTTTCTTTACGCTCACAGACACTGCTGGGGCTTCATGCGGGCTTTGGTTTGGGGTTGGGGTCCAGGCAGGGCCCAGCCAGCCTCTCTGTACACCAAGCCTGAGGTCACCCTCAGGTGTGTTTCTTATTATTAGGCAGAATAGCCGTCACTGAAGGCACTGTTGTCCTAGTCCTACAAGTTTAAGTTGCCTGGCAAGAGGGGAGGAAGGGAAGCTGTGGATTGAATTGGGGCTGTTTACCCAGCTGTGGATGGGGAGCCTGTCCTGGATGACCTGGCGGCTGCAGCGTCATCACAGTGGTCCTTAGGATGAGGGGAGGGCGGGAGCAGGGTTGAGTCAGGACGACGTCTGTGAGTGCTCAGCTGGCCATCACTGGCTTTGAACATGGAAGGGGCCAGGAGCCAGACAGTGCAGTCGGCCTCTAGGAACTGGAGAAGGCAGAAACAGATTCTCTCTAGAGCTTCCAGAGGGAGCTGCCCTTGCCCACGGCTTGATTTTAGTGCAGTGAGACCCATTTGGACTTCTGACCTCCACCCCGGAGAGCAAGTCCTTCAGGAGGCTCCTGTCCAAAGGCCTTGTGAAGATCCTGGTGTCTCCAGCTCCTCACCCCAAGTCTTGTCCCCAAAATAGGCATGTTTCAGGGACTGCTGGCCCTGCTAACGGAGCCCCGAGTCTTTCTGTCTGTTCTACTCTGAGTTTAGTGGTCTGACTTCTGACCTGCCTGAGGGTCAGTACCACCCATAAAGGCCTGACAGACAGGCATGTGTGATGGGCCATGTGCGTGCACGGGCCCTGCTGGGATGGTGGCAGAGCCAGGTCAGGGTGTTGTAGGCCATCCTGTGCCTTTGTCTGCTCCAGATGCTACAGTGATGCCACAGCCTGGAGCACCCTGGGGGCCAGGTGAGGGTGTGGACATGGGGCCTGGGTGTGACTGTGGATGTGGGCATGGACATGGGGCATGGATGTGGCTGTGGGTGTGGATTTGGGGTCTCACATGGATGTGGGGTGTGATGTGCGGTGTGGATTCTGGGTCTAAGTTTTGGACTGCAAGAGCTCAACTGGCTCCCCTCCAGGGCAATGTATTACAACATGTGTCCTTGAAATGAATAATGATGGTGCTGAAGGGACTGTCCTCAGCTCCCAGCTCATCTGGTCCCGCCAAAGTCTTTACATGTGGCTGAGAAACTTGGTGACACTGATGAGAACCTGAGGTATACGTGGTGCTATGGTCAGTGCACGTGATGTTTTCCAGCCCTGTCCCATCCTCCTCTGTGCCGAGCTCTTCTTCACATGCCATAGTGCCCTGGTTCCGTTCCTGGCTTTGGGCCTTTGCTTATATTGGGCAGACACCCTTAGTAAAACTTCATGAAGGAGGAATATTAACACTTTGCCATGTTCGACGTAAATATTCTTTGTAGTGTGCATTTTAAGGTTTGTTTTGATGTATTGGAGCATAATTTTCATCTATCAATGTTGTTTTTGAGTTTCCTTTCCAATTTTTGTTTTTCTTTGTCAAGAAAGTCACTTTGCACCCTGAGAGCAGACATACTCCCTCATGTTCTGCTTTCGATGGCTTTTCTTTTACACTTGACTCTTTGGACTGCGTGGACTTTACTTTAGCTTGTGTTCTAAGATAGAGTGAACTTTATATTTTCAAAAACAGTTTGCCAAGGTCTTTTTCTGGGCTTCATGTTCTTTTCCCAGAACTCAGGACTGTGGTGGCTGTGGAAGAGAACACCCATCTAGGGCCCAAGACCCTGCTGGCCTGGCAGGGTTAGTCTGATACACTGGGCACTAGCAGTAACAGCTCACTGTGTCTAATGAGTGATCACGCCGGGCCAGGCCCACCCATCTCTTTACCTGGCTTCATTTGTGTGTGTAAATGCCCCAAGGGCAAGGGCAGTACTATCCCCAGTCAATGAATAAGGAGACTATTCTGTGTCTGGGCAGGCACTTAACCTCTCATACCTAAATTTCCCTATTCTGGTAAATAAGGCTAATAACAAGAATTCCCATTATTGCAGGGTTGTTGGAAAATAATGCTATTAGAGTTCTTGGCATGCTGCCTGTTTCAGGGTGAGTGCTCAGCCAGAGTTAGTGATGATGGAGTTTGTGATGGTGGTGATGGTGATGGTGATGGTGAAGGTGACGGTGATGATGATGTTGGTGAGGATGATGATGGCGGTGATGGCAATGATACTAATTATAGTGATGGTGATGGTGGTAGAGGTGATGATGATAATGATGGTGTGATGTTGGTGATGGTGATGGTGGTGATGGTAATGATGATGGTGGCTGAGGTGATGATGATAAGGATTATGTGGTGATGGTGGTGACAGTAATGATAATGGGGTAGAGGTGATGATGATAAGGATGGTGTGGTGGTGTTGGTGATGATGATGGTGGTGATGGTAATGATAATGATGATGGTTGAGATGATGATGATGATAAGGATGGTGTGGTGATGTTGGTGATGGTGGTGACAGTAATGATAATGATGATGGTGGTTGAGGTGATAAGGATGGTGTGATGGCGATAGTGATGGTGGTGATGGTAATGATAATGGTGATGGTGGTAGAAGTGATGATGATAAGGATGGTGTGATGTTGGTGATGGTGATGGTGGTGATGGTAATAATAATGATGATGGTGGTAGAGGTGATGATGTTAAGGATGGTGTGGCGATGTTGGTGATGGTGATGGTTGTGATAATGATGATGGTGGTAGAGGTGATGATGATGAGGATGCTGTGATGTTGGTGATGATGGTGGTGACGGTAATGATAATGGTGATGGTGGTAGAAGTGATGATGATAAGGATGGTGTGATGATGTTGGTGATGGTGATGGTGGTGATGGTAATGATAATGATGGTGGTAGAGGTGGTGATGTTAATGGTGTGGTGATGTTGGTGATGGTGTGATGGTAATGATGGTAATGGTGATGGAGGTGACGGTAATGATGATGATGGTGGTAGAGAGGTGATGATGATAAGGATGGTGTGGTGATGTTGGTGATGGTGATGGTGGTGATGATGGTGGTAGAGGTGATGATGATAAGGATGGTGTGGTGATGTTGGTGATGGTGATGGTGGTGATGATAATGGTGGTAGAGGTGATGATAAGAATGGTGTGGTGATGTTGATGGTGATGGTAATGATAATGATAATGGTGGTAGAGGTGATTATGATAAGGATAGTGTGGTGATGTTGGTGATGGTGATGGTGGTGATGGTGGTGATGATGATGGTGGTAGAGGTGATGATGATAAGAATGGTATGGTGATGTTGGTGGTGATGATGGTGATGATGGTGGTGACAGTAATGATAATGATGATGGTGGTTGAAGTGATGATGATAAGGATGGTGTGCTTATGTTGGTGATGGTGATGGTGGTGATGGTAATGATGATGATGGTGGTTGAGGTGATGATAAGGATGGTGTGGTGATGTTGGTGATGGTGATGGTGGTGATGGTGATGGTGGTGATAGTGATGATAATGATAATGGTGGTTAAGGTGATGATAAGAATGATGTGGTGATGTTGGTGATGGTGATGGTGGTGATAGTAATGATAATGGTGGTAGAGGTGATGATAAGGATGATGTGGTGATGTTGGTGATGGTGATGGCGGTGAAAGTAATGATGATGATGGTGGTAGAGGTGATGATGATAAGGATGGTGTGGTGATGTTGGTGATGGTGATGGTGGTGATGGTGATGATGATGATGGTGGTGATGGTGATAATGATGATGGTGGTTGAGGTGATGATGATGGTGTGGTGATGTTGGTGTTGGTGATGGTGGTGATGGTGATAATGATGATGGTGGTTGAGGTGATGATGATAAGGATGGTGTGCTGATGTTGGTGATGGTGATGGTGGTTGAGGTGATGATCTTAATGATGGTATAGCAATGTTGGTGATGGTGATGGTGATGGTGATGCTGTCACTTTCACTGGGCCAGGTTCTTTTTTTCTCTTTTATTGAGTTAATAGCATAATATTAATCATTTTAAAGTGAACAATTCAGTGGTACTTAGTAAATACACAATGCTGTGCAACCATCGCCTTTGTCTAGCTTCAAGCTTCAAAATATTTTAATTTCCTAAGGAAACTCTGTACTCACTAAACAGTAACTCCTCATTCCTCTCTCCTCCCATCCTCTGGCAGCACTAGTCAGCTTTCTATCTCCAGGGATATACCTATTATAAATATATTATCATTTCACATAAGTGGAATCGTACAGCACTCCTCATGTGTCATGCTTCTTTCATTTAGTATAATGCCTTCAAGATTCATCCACATTGTAGGATATATCAGGACTTCATTCCTTTTTAAGGCCGAATAATATTCCATTGTGTTACAGACTACGTTTTGTTTATCCATTCATTTGTCAGTGGACATTTGGGTTATTTCTACTTTTTGGTTATCATGAGTAATACTCTTAGGAACATTTGTTTGAGTACCTATTCTTTTCTTTTTATTATTCTTTTGTGAAAGAGTCTTGCCGTATTGGCCAGACTTGAGTGCAGTGGCACAATCTCGGCTCACTGCAAACTCTGCCTCCTGGGTTCGAGTGATTTTCAGACCTCAGCCTCCTGAGTAGCTAGGACCACAGGTGCGTGCCACCACGCCCAGCTAATTTTCGTAGTTTTTGTAGAGACGGGGTTTCTCCATGTTGGCCAGGCTGATATCAAACTCCTGACCTCATGATCTGCCTGCCTCAGCCTCCCAAAGTGCTGGGATTACAGGCATGAGCCACAATACCCAGCCTGAGTACCTATTCTTAATTCTTTGGGGAATGTGTCTGTCAGTGGAATTGCTGGGTCACATTTTAATTATATGTTTAATGTCCTGAGAAAACATCAAATTTTCCTCTACAGTGCCTGCACCATTTTACATTTCTACCGTCTCCACATCCTCTCTAACACTTGCTTAAAAAAAAATTATAGCCATCCTAGTGGATATGAAGTGATATCTTACTGTAGTTTTGATTTTCATTTCCTTAATGACTGAGAATGCTGAGCATCTTTTCATGTGCTTTTTGGCCATTTACATATCCTCTTTGAAGAAATGTCTGTTGAAGTCCTTTACCTGTTTATTAATCGGATTGCCTTTTTATTGTTGAACTGTAATAGTTCTTTATATGTTGTGGATGCCATACCGTTGTCATATTTATGGTTTGCAAATATTTTCTCCCATTCTGTCATTTGCCTTCTTACTCTGTTGATAGTGTCCTTTAATGCAAAAAAGTTTTCAATTTTGATGCAGTCCAAATCAGCAATTTTTTCTTTTGTTTATCATGCTTTTGGTGTCATATGTAGGACTCTATTGTTAAACCTGGGGTTGTGAAGATATTCTTCTGTGTTTTCTTCTAAGAGTTTTATAATTTTAGCTCATATTTAGGCTGCCAGTCCATTTCTAGTTAATATTTATATGTGGTGTGAGGTAGGCATCCAACTTTATTCCTTTGCATGTGGATGTCCACTTGCCTTAACACCATTTGTTTAGGAGATTATTCTTTCTCCATTGCATGATGTAGGAACCCTTGTCAAAAATCAGTTGGCTGTTGATGTATGGGTTTATTTCTGAGGTTTTATTTCTATTCCATTGATCTATATGTTTGTCCTTATGCCAGTGCCACACTGTTTTATCATAGCCTTGTAGTAAGTTTTAAATCAGGAAATGTAAGCTTTTCCGTTACTGTAAACAAAGTTGTTGGTTGATAGGGATTGCATTGAATCTGTAGATTCCTTTAGGTAGTATTGCTATCTTAACACTATTAAGTCTTCCAGTTCATCAGCGTGGGATGTATTTCCATTTATTTGTATCCTTCGAGACCTCTTTCAGCAGTGTACAAGTCTTGCAACTCCTAGGTTAAATTTATTCCTACATATTAATATTTTGTCATTTTTGATGCTATTATAATGGTAATTGCTTTCTTGATTTTATTTTCAGATTATTCATTGCTAATGTATAGAAATCCAACTGGTTTTTGTGTGTTGTTCTTGCACCTACAACTTCTAAATTTATTTATTAGCTATAGAAGGTTTTTCTGTGTATGGATTCCTTGGAGTTTTCTATATATAGGATTATGTCATATGCAAGTAAAAATAATTTTATTTCTTTCTTTCCAATTCAGACTCATTTTATTTCAGGATTTCTTTTTTTCCTAATTGCTCTGACTAGAGCTTCCAGTACTGTGTTAAATAGAAGTGGCAGCAATAGACATCCTATTTTGTTCCTCATCTATGGGAAAAGCTTTCAGCCTTTCACCATTGTATACAATGTTTGCTGCGGATTTTTCATCAATGGCTTTCATCATGTTGAAGAAATTCCCCTCTATTCCTAGTTTGTGGAGTGTTTTTATCATGAAAGGGTGTTGGATTTTGTTAAGTGCTTGCTTTTTCTGTATCAATTGAGATGGTAACATAGGATTTTTCATCATTGTATTAATATGGTGTAATGTGTCTTGGGAAGGATGGGGAATTGGGGAAGGATTGGGAGAGATGGGAACATAGAATGAGGCAGAGGGCTATGCCAGCCCAGGAAAAAGAGCCAGGTGAGCCCTGCTTCTTATATTTTACCCACTTGATGAGATCTGTCCTCCTGGGTGGAGGAAAGACAAGCACAATTTCTGCTGTCTTAGCCTGCAGTGCAGAGCCCCAGGGTTGCATCCTTTTCTTCTTGCAGTTGGATGTGATACTTCAGGGGTTGAAGCACTGATTTATTTTCATGTGTGGAACTGTCCTTGCATTCCTGTGGTAAATCCCACTTGGTCATGGTGCATTGTCCCCTTAGTGTGTTCCTGGACTTTATTTGCTGGTATTTTGTTGAGGATTTTTATGTCAATATTCATAAGAGATACTGGTCTGTAGTGTCTCTGTATGGCTTTGGACACAGGGTAGTGCTGACCTCATATAATAAGTTGGAAATGTTCCCTCCTCTTGTATTTTCTGGAAAAGTTTGAGAAGGATTGGTGTCATTCTTCTTTAAATGTTTGATAGAATTCACTAGTGGTGGTTCTGGGATTTTCTTTTTTTGCGTGATTTTTAAATTACTGATTTAATCTCTTATTATAGGTCTGTTCAAATGTTCTATTTCTTTTTGAGTCAGTTTTGGCAGTTTGTGTGCTTCTGAGTATTTCTCCATTTTATCCAGATTATGTAATTTATTGACCTATAATTTTTTGTAGTATTCTGTTATAATCCTTTTTTATTTCCTTAAGGTCAGCAATGTCTTTATGTTCATTTTTTTGTTTGCCCTGAGTAGAAACAATCTGCTTCAGTTACATCTGTAGCTTCCAGGTAGCTTGCTACCCTGACACCCTCCTGTAGTGACATTCTGGGGCTGCCTGGGGGGAATGTCCGTTTTTAAATTTACTGGTCCATTTTATTTACATGTATTTGCTCACTAGAGGCAGATGTTGAAGTATTTTCCAATTTATTTGCTGCATTCTTCTTGTGGGAGTTGTCTGCTCCTGTGCCCTGCCCTTTATGCACTGTGTTCTTATTTAGTCTTGGGGCCTCTTTACATGTTACAGATGGCCACTCCCATGTCACTTATTTTTTTTTATTTTTGTTTTTTGAGATGGAGTCCTACTCTGTTGCCCAGGCTGGAGTGCAGTGGTGCAATCTTGGCTCACTGCAACCTCCGCCTCTCGGGTTCAAACAGTTCTCCCACCTCAGCCTCCCAAGTAGCTAGGATTACAGGTGTATGCCACTATGCCCTGGCTAATTTGTTTATTTTTATGTATGCATGTATGTATGTTTTGAGATGGAGCCTCACTCTGTTGCCCAGGCTGGAGTGCAGTGGCATGATCTTGGCTCACTACAACCTCTGCCTCCTGGGTTCAGGCAGTTCTCTCACTTCAGCCTCCTGAGTAGCTGGGACTACAGGTACGTGCCACCATGCCTGTAGTATTTTTAGTAGAGACAGGGTTTCACTGTGTTAGTCAGGATGGTCTCAATATCCTGACCTTGTGATCTGCCCGCCTTGACCTCCCAAAGTGTTGGGATTACAGGTGTAAGCTACTGTGCCCGGCCTTTTTTTTTTTTTTTTTGTATTTTTATTAAAGATGGGGTTTCACCATGTTGGCTAGGCTGGTCTCGAACTCCTGACCTGAAGTGATCTGCCCACCATGGCCTCTCAAAGTGCTGGGATTACAGACGTGAGCCACCACGCCTGGCCTCGTGTCACTTTTAACTGGAAGGTATCAGAATAAAACAAAGCATTTCCATTTTGCTAGGTTTGCTTCTGCAGAAATTTATTGATGTCTTAGGTTGTGTCCTTTGATATTTTTGTCTTCATTCCTCAAATGGCGTAAGGCCCATAGCCTAGCCATCTGCACAGGAGGTGGCTCTCTCTTGTTCTGAGTCTCTAAGCAGGTTTGCAGGGGGTCTGGAGGAACTCCAGGGAGGGAATAAGGTGTCTGGAGTCCTGGGCATGTCCTAAGGCCAGGCTGCTAAGTCTGTGTCTGAACCTCTTCCTGGTCCCCATGAAGATGAGCTGGATGGGTGGCCATGGTGTGGCCTGCAGGAGGGGGCTCCAAGCTGCCCCTGGTGTTTTCTGTCCCCTCAGGCTACCCCTGGTGAAGTGATGGGGACAGCCTGGCTCTGAGACCCCCTCTTCCTTCCCTGTACCCCCGGTGACAGGGCATTGGTGATCCTCACTCAGGCAGGCTTGCCAGATGGCCCATTCATTGGGTCCTCATGGTGGAGCATATCCAGATGCTGTATCTAGGTCCATGCTGCAGGTGCCTTTCCAGGAGGACATCTCTGCAGCTCTTTCCCAGCACCGTGCTTTCCCGGTGGAACACTGTCCCTGCACAGCTGTGCTCCATCTGGCCCAGGTCCTGAGACTGTGAGCAGGGATTCTCTCTAGAGCTTGGCAGATGGAAAGTGCGTGAGGGGGTTCTGAGTGCCTAGGTAATGGTCTGTTTCATCTCGTTTCAGCTGTGTTGGGGTGGAAGAGGAGGAGGCGCCCGACATCGACATATACCACTGCCCAAACTGTGAGAAAACCCATGGGAAGTCCACCTGTAAGTACCGCAGCCCAAGCAGCCATCTCTTGCTGATCAGAGCAGCATCCACCCTGCCTGGGCTACGTGGAGGGCAAGGTCTCTGCTGGGCCTAGGCCCTGGGTTGCTGGGGGCAAAACTCCCTGAGTAGTGCCTAGGCCTGAGAACCCTGCCAGCCTAGCTTACTGTTCCCTGTAGCTTCACTAAGCCCACTGTAGCCCCTCCTGATTAGCTCCCACTGGCAAGGCAGCTGTGCTAAGACCCAAAGGACCTTCTGAGGCCTGGGGAGAGGCCAGGCCAGCCTGAGTTAAGGGATGCGGACTTGGGGACCTGGATAAATGGTGATGCAAGGGTTTTCCAGGGGCCCCCAGGCCAGCCCTGTCCAGCTAGCCACTGGCATATGAAGGGCCCAGCCTGTCTTGTGTTTTCTGGATATGTGCATTTTTGGTGGGCTCTGTCCTCCCCTCCTTTTTCAGCCCCTGCCTCATCCCATCCACCTTCTCCTCTGCAGAGACTCTTGCAGGGCTTTTGCCTTTCCCACACAACCTGCTGTTTGTGTATCCTAAGGGCTGAGGTCTGTTTTCTTCTCAGTCCTCTCAGGTGTGGTGGTCCTGGGCTGCAGGCTTATCTCACACTATGCAGGTTCATCCAGGTGAGCTGGAGGTTATGTGAGCCTTGAGCTCCAAGCCTCTGCCCTGGTTGCAGATGTGGAGCTGTGTGGTGGTCTGCAGAGACTCAGAAGGTGTGTGGCCTGTAGACAGTACAGATGGCATGGATGTGGAGAAGTGTGTGTTAATGTGGCTTCTGGTTCCACTTCGCTGGAGGGTCTTGGGTGCTCACAGAATCTGCAGGCTGGACGTGGGCCCTGGCTGGGTCAACTGATCACATCCCTGCTGACCTAAGCCCTGGACAAGGTGGGGCAGGGAATACATCTGGCTCCAGGTCATAGCCAGTCTGAGTCACTCCCCTTCAAAGGGGACAACCCAAGACCCCTGTGGGATGGGTTCTGTAGAATCAGTGGGGGCAGAGGGAGGATGCAGGCAATGGGTGGAAGGGGCCCCAGCACCCCTGTTTTGTGAGCTGAGGCCGGGTCGAGGGAGCCTTGGAGGCCTGGCCTGGCTGCTGGTGATGCTGAGCACTGGGGCAGGTGAGGGTCCCAGTATTCTGGGGACTTAGCTGCTCTTTCTTGGCCTCTTGCAAGGCCTGAACGCTTTGTGCCTGTCCATTGCTGGACAACAGTGGAGGCTGCACGTGTTTCAGATCTCAGCCGATCCCCAGCACAGCCTCAACACATGGCAAACACCACCAAATATGCAAGAGGGTGATGAGGAGAAGCTAGCAGCTCTTCCTGAACTTTCAGGCTGATGATTTGCCTGGGAAGAGGTTCCAGGATTCCTAAATTGCCTTCTTACCCCTGGTCTCCAGTAGTTGGCTGCATTAAAGCTCAGGATGCATCTGCCTGAGGCAAGCTCATTAACCCATCATCTGGTTACTGCTTGAAAACAGATAAAGAGTAGGAAGGGTCAGCCTGACGGGGCATCTCTGTGCTTCTGACACCTCACTGAGCCACCTGGAAACTCAGGGCCAAGTTGTCTTTTTGAACAACACAAACAGGGCTGAGCTTTCAGTGGGGACCTGGGGCTGCCCCATGGGGCCTGGGGAATGGGTGTCAGGGCCAAGCACGGTTGGAGCCAGGACACCCCAGGAGGTGCTTTCCTGAGGGCAGCACCCGCTCAGGGCCCCTGAGTGAGGGGCTCGGGAGGATGCTGGGGTGGTGCTGCTCTTGTGTGGTTTGTGCAGCAGGTATGCATGTGCATCACTTGAGAAGAGGCTTTCAGACTAAAGTAGGGAAGAAAGGGTTGCAAACCTCTGGGCCAGGGGCCTCTTCTCCTGGTAGTCAGCATACATTTCAAGGGGTCCTTGCTGGGGGCTCTTGCATGAGCTGGGGCTGGGGTAGAGCAATGGTGTGGTGCTGGGGCTCAGCAGGTTTTGCACATGGGTGAGCACAGTTTCGATTTCTCTAATGTCCCCAGGCATCCCCAGAAACATTCCACCTGCCATGGGAATCGTGCGTGCCTGCCTCACCCAGACCCTGCCCCTGTGCCTGGGGGAGTTTGGGCAGAGGCCTGATGTCCCAGCCTGCCCTCAGTTGCAGCTAAAACCCCAGTGCAGGCTCCGCTTCCCATCACCTATGGCCAGCTGCCCAGGGAGAGACATTCTAGACCAGCAGACAGTACTGAAGTTGCAGGCAGTGGGACACCCCAGTCCCTGCCTGACTATATACATGTGCGTGTGCATGTACGTGTGCGCTTACATATTTGTGCGTTTGTATGTGTGCGTGTATGTGCTTGTGTGTATGTCATACTCTATTCAGGATGCCATAACAAAATACCACAGACTGGAGGGCTTAAGTAATAGAAAATTTATTTCTCACACTTCCAGGGTCTAGAAGTCCAAGATCAAGGTGCTGGCCGATTCAGTATGTGATGAGGGCCTGCTTCTGGTTCATAGACAGTGCCCTCTTGCCATGCCCTCACATGGTGGAAGGAAAGAGGCAGCTCTCTGGGGTCTCTTTTATAAGGACACTATCCCATTCATGAGGACTTCACTCTCATGACCTCATCGTATCACAAAGGACCCACCTCCTAAAATCGTCACCTTAGGGTCACAATTTCAACTAATAAATTTTGATAGGACCAATATTCAATGCACAGCTGTGTGCATGTGTATGTGTGTGCAGTGTCTGTGTGCTAAATGTGCTATATAAATTCTGTGAGGCAGATTTTCAGTTGTCATTGAGGGACATGTGTGCCATCAGGGACACAGGTACATGGTTCTAGCACCTTCCAGCAGTGTGCATGCTTGGAGTTGAAGTGAGTGTGCACTGTGCCCAGAGCCTGTCTGTGATGCCTCAGTTGGTCTTCACATTGACTCCAGCCATGCCTTGCACACCAAGGCATCTTGGGGAAAGAGGGCCCTTCTGTGTCCCTGGAGAAGCTCTAAGTCAATGCTGGGAACCTCTGGAGGTCTTGAGCCTGCCTCCACCTGTCCTGCCCCTGCCACTCTGGCCTGCGGGTAGGGATACGGGCTGCTCAGATTTCCCAGAATGAGCTGTATCTGAGGCCTGGTCCTCACACTTTATGCCCTCTTTTTTAAAGCCACAGTGGTGGAGACTGCAGGGTCCCTCTCTATGCTGTTCCAACATGTCCCTTGAGTTGATTTTGGCTATGGGCTGTGGTTTACCTGACACACAGATTTGGTACAGGCTTTCTCAGTGTTCCTGGCCAGGAACTCAGGAAACATCCCCATCTGATGAGGAAGCCAAATAGTGGTTAGAAGCGGCCCTGAATTGCAGCTCCTGAATTATACAGTCACTTATCTTATTGAACTGATGTTCCTCATCCCATCCTGCCCTGTGGGGTTGGGGTGACTGTGCTCAGCGGCCATCTCCTTGGGTGTGTCATCACAGGGGCACTGTCATCATGCTCTCCATGTGGTTCTGGGACAGGGTGCCCCGTGCCGGTACAGCAGGAGGGGCAGTCAGCTTCCTTGTCCCTCTGTGTACCTTCGCTGGTGACCTTGGCACGGCCCCGTGTCTCTGGCCTCAATTGCTTCATCCGTGAAGGGAGGACCCTGCCGCATGAGAGAGGAGGTATGCAGGTGTAGCCAGGGGTCCCTCGCCTCAGTGGGCATCCTCGGATAGGAGTGTGATTGATGAAATAATGACCATGCAGACAGGTGACGGGGAGGACACCCCCACCCTGCCGGCTGTGCTGGGCCCCTGTGGGCTCCCCTCGGTGGCACCCACTGTCTTTGTGGGCTGCTTTCTTTTCCTTGGTCTCCTCAGCCAGCTCTGAGGCCTCTCCCAGCTGCAGTGTCACTGCTACCGCGTGATCGCAGGGCTGCCTCGGGCTCCTGCCTGAGCCACCGCTGTCCTGTGCCTTCACTGGGCCCTGCCCACAGTCAGTGCTCCTTGGAGGTGGTGACCTAACGGCAGGCAGGGAGCTCTGCTTGGTGCAGAAAGCTCAGCTCTGGAAGTTTCCTCTCTGGGTTCCACTTGGCTCCCCCATGGAGTGCATGTAACTGCCTCTGTTTCCACGAGGCCTTCCAAGGCAGGCACTTTGTGAACTCGGAAGCCCCTTGCTCCCTTGATTGTCCACACCTCCCCAAGTAGCAACAGGCCCAGCAGTGGGGTGATGGTATTCACAGTCACAGAGGCTTAGGATTGTTGGGGGGTCAGGAGGGTCTGGGCTGTCATGGGGGGTTCTGTTTTCCAACTCCTTTACCCTCTGGGCTGAACATGTCAGTACACACACCTCTAGGGCCTGCCTTGGCCCCCTGCTCATTGCAGCTCTTAAGAAGCAGGGGCTCCCAGGCATCTGTTGCTTGGGTGACACCGACTCCAGTGCCCCCAGCCTTGCACGGGAGCCAAGCTACTCAGTGAATGCTTGCAAACTGCAACAGGAGGGCAGGTTGGAGTTATCTGTGGCCCTGGTATCCGCTGGCTCAGGCTGGCACCAAGAGGACAAGAGCATAGGATGAACTCAGCCTTCCCTGTTGATAGTTTTGAAGGCAGATGCATCTGCCTCTCCTTCCAAGATGCTCTGAAGCTGAGCAGCCAGTGTGACAAGGATGGGAGACTTCATCTGCTCACAGACGCTCCCCCGAGCCCACTATGTGCTGGGCGCAGTACTGGGCACAGGGGGCACACAGGGATGGGCCTTGCTTGGGTCTATTAGGAGCACCAAGCCAGCCCGTGAGCGTGTTCTGCCCATGAAAAAGCACCTGCCACACCAGGTGGCTTTGCCCCGAGAAAAGGCCCAGTGGAGTGTGGAACAGACATGGCATGTGGCAACTTACATCCCACAGCCACTCTGCAAGGCCCGTACAAGCCTTTCTCTAGTAAAGATGAGGCACAGAGACGTCAAGTAACTTGCCCAAGGTCACACAGCTAGAAGATGATTGAGCAAGACAGATTTGAACCCTTTTGTGTCTTGTCTGTGCCCTGTGCTTCCCTCAGAGGTCCTGGCTTCTGGCCTTGACTCTAGGATTTTGCCAAGTTTTCATAATGTCCACTTGAATCGTGGGCAGGGAGATTAAACACAATGTGAAGATTCTTTGCAAATAAAAGGTCCCAGCCCTACCCAGCCCTGACTCTGCACTGGTAGCAGATCCTGCTCAGAGACAGGCAGCATTGTCACTGGGTGGCTGTCAGCTTCCTTTGTCCCCACAACCACTGAGACTCCGGAGGATGAGGACACATGGCCTTCTGAGGCCCCCCATCCCTGTGCCCCGCACCCCGCCTTCTTCTGTGAAGGATGGGCACCATACGGGCCTTGCCTGGCTCTGCTCTTGAATTCAGTCCCTTTACTGCTCAAGGATCAGCTTATGTCCGACTCAGCCAAGGCAGCCCCCAAGGAGGGCATCTGAGTGCGTCAGCCGCCTTCCTTACCCCAGCTGCTCTTCTCTGCCTGGTTTAGTACGAGGCTGGGAGTTAGGGACATAGTAGGGTGGAGAGGAAATTGCTTCCCTCCTATCGGGGACTTGAAGTCTAGTAGGGGTGTGTGTACACGCATAGGGCTGGCAGTCCAGTATGGGTGTGTGCATGTGTATGTGTGCATGCTTGTGTGTGCATGCATTGTTGCATGGGTGCATAGTCCACTAGGGATGCATGCACATGTGCTCACATGCACATGTAAAAAATCCAAGGTGTGTGTACCTGGTGCCCTGGGAGGAATTTTGACCTGGGCAGGGTGAGGAAGTAGGTGAGGTGGACAGGCCTAGGGTTGGTGGTGGGTAGGAGAGGGTGGAGTGTGGCCAGCACAGAGGAGCCAGGGATGTGCACCACCTGGGAAGGAGGGGAGGAGAGGCAACAAGATGGTGGGACCTGACCTGCCCCTGTCCGTGGCTGTGGCTGTTGGGGCAATGCAGGCCCCAGTAGGGAGGTGACAGGGTCCAGCTATGGAGGTCATGAGATGGTGAGGCCGAACCGAACCATGGCTGGGGACCTTTTCGGGAGGTGTCTCTCTGATGGTCTCTGTAGACACAGGGCCTGAATGAGGAGGGGTCCTGGGAGTCCCCAGCTTCTGGGTTAGGGCATGAAGGACAATGGCACCATCCATTGTGAGGTGTGGGATGGGAGAAGACCCAAGGCTGAGGTGGGGTCCTCCCTCTGTGCGTGGGAGGGTGGGGATGTCATCGGCCTTGGGAGGTGAGGGTGAGCCCAGCTATGCTGGGAGGTGTTAGTAGGCTGTGTGGGCCAAGGTTCTCAGGGGAGGTTGTGGGGCCCTGCTGGGGTTGCGCCCTGTGACGGACCTGGCTTCCGGTCTCCTCCACAGTAAAGAAGAAGCGGACCTGGCACAAACATGGCCCAGGGCAAGCGCCTGATGTCAAGCCCGTGCAGAATGGCAGCCAGCTCTTCATCAAGGAGCTGCGGAGCCGGACCTTTCCCAGGTTGGCTGGCCCTCCCTCCAGGCTCCACCAATTGCAGCCAGGGGATGCGTACTCTCTCCATCCCTTGTCCCGCTGTCCATCGCTGGGGGCTCCCTCTGCTATCCTCGCTGGAGAGCAGGAAGCAGGGAGCCTGTCTCCTGGAGGCAGGGTAGACCCTACCAGCAACCCCAGTGCTCCCTGCAAATGGGCCGACCTCTCCTCCCCTTGGTCAGCACTTCCCTGCGGGTGGGGGACAAGCACTGGGGACCCTTTTTTTGCTGGGTGGAAGGGACCTCTCTCCCCACCTGAGTGTGCCCAGCATCTGCCAGGTACTCTCCTGAACCACTGGCTCCCAGTTCTTCCTCTGCCCACAAGTGTGCTCCCATGGCCCAGGCAGTCGTCCTCCTTATGTCTCCTTCTCAGAGACCCCCAGTGCCCACACTCTTGTTCTGCGTGAGGGCAGAGGACAGAATTCTAGCTGCAGGGAGGATGCAGCTGGGAGCAGCTCCTGCTGAGAAGCTTCTCAGCTTGGGGGAGGCACCTCTGAGCTGCCCTGTGGCCATTCACAAGCTGGAGAGAGTTTCTGTTTGTCACACAGCCTTTATTTCGCCTTTACTTTTGAAGGATCATTCCACTGGACACAGAATCCTAAGTTGGTAGAGTTTTCTCTTTTGATGTTTTAAATTCCAACTCCCTTCTTCCTTGTGTGATTTCTGATGCAAAATCCAATGGAACTCTTGTTCTGACCCCTCTCTGGGTAAGGTGTTTTTCCCCTGGCTTATGTATTCTTTTCTGACCTTTATTGAGGTAAAATACATATAATACAGTTCACCCATTTAAAATGTGCAGTTCAGTGGATTTTACTATATTCACAGATACGTGCACATCACTGATTTTGGAACATTTTTATCATCCCCCAAATAAATCCCATAACCTTTATACATCATCCCTGTCTTTTCATTTCCCCTCGAAGCTGTCCTTAGCAACTACTAATCCACTTTCTTGTCTCTGTAGATTTGCTTCATATAAATGGAGTTGTACAAGAAGACTGGCCTCTTTTGTTTAACAGAGTGCGTTCAAGGGTCATCCATGCTGTGGCATGTATTAGCACATCATGTTTTGTTTTTTTGTTTTTTTGTTTTGAGGCTGAGTGATATTTCATCAAATGGATATTCCACATAGGTACTCTGTCTATCCATTCATCAGGTGATGGGCATTTGCATTGTTTCCATTTTTTGACTGCTATGAATAATTGTGCCATAAACATTTTTGTGCAAGTTTTTATGAGGACATATGCTTTTATCATCTTAGGAATGGAATTGCTGGGTCGTATAGTAATTGTGTGTTTAACTGTTTGAAGAACTGTCAGACTGTTTTCCAAAGCAGCTTCCCTGTTTTACCTTTCCACCAGCAGGGTGTGAGGGTCTCCATTTCTTCACATCCTCACTAGCACTTGTTATTGTCTGACTTAACTGGATTCTAGCCGTGTGATTGGGTGTGAACTGGTATCTCATTTTTTGATTTTCATTTCTCTGGTGGTTAGTGATGTTGAGCATCTTTTCATGTGCTTGTTGATCCTTGTATGTCTTAACTTAGATAAATGACTATTCAGGTCCTTTGCCCATTTTTAATTTTTTTGCTCTTTTTATTATTGAGTGTAAAAGCTCCATATATAGTACATTCTAGATACAAGTCCATTATCCGACTCTCTTCTCTTCTGTGAGTTGTCTTTTTACTTTCTTGATAGTGTCATTTGAAGTAGAAAAGTTTAATTTTGATAAAGTCCACTTAATCTATTTGTTGTTGTAGTGCTTTTGTTGTCATATCTGAGAATCCATTGCCAAATACAAAGTCATGAAGATTTATTAATATATTTTCTTCTAAGAGTTTTGTAGTTTTAGCACATCCAGTTTGTTCTTTGATACATTTTGAGCTTATTTTTATATATTGTGTGAGGTAAAGATTGACCTTCATTTTTTTTGCATGTGGCTCTTCATTTGTCCCAATACCATTGGTTGAAAAAACTATTATTTTGCTAGTAAATGGTCTTGGCACCCTTATTGAACTCAGTTGGCCATAGATGTGTTTGTTTCTCATACTCAGTTCTGTTCCACTGATCTATACCTGTGCTTATGCCAGTACCACACAGTCTTAATTACTATAGTAATTTATAGTAAGTTTTGAAATCAGGAAGTACCAGTCTTCCAAATTTATTTTTCTTTTTCAAGTTTGTTTAGATCATTCTAGGTCCCTTGCATGCCATATGAATTTTAAGATCAGCTTGTCAATTTCTACAAAGAAGTCAGCTGGGATTCTGAAAGCGATTGATTTTGATCTGTAGATCACTTTGCAGGTAGGTATTGCCATCTTAACAATGTTAAAACTTCTAACCTGTGAACATGGATACTTTTCCATTTGTTTAGATTTTTTAAGTTTCTTTCAAGAATGATTTATAGTTTTCAGAGTATAAGTTTTGCTTTTCTTCTGTTAAATATATTCTGAATTATTTTATTCTTTTTGGTGCTCTTATAAATAGAATAGTTTTCTTAATTTTAAGATTGTTCATTGCTAGTGTATAGAAATACAATTGATTTTTATATGTTGATCTTGTATCTTGCAACCTTGCTGAGCTAGTTTATTAGTTCTAATTGGTTTTTTTAGAGGGTTCCTTGGGGTTTTCTGTATACATATAATCATGTTATTTGAAAACTGAGATAGTATGACTTCTTCCTTTCCAGTCTAGGTGACTTGTATTTCTTTTTCTTGCCTAATTGCTGTGTCAAGGACCTCCAGTATCAGCTTGAATAGAAATGGCAAGGTGAGGGTGGTCAGGGCCCCACTCAGTACTATCAGCATGCCACATTCAAGGGAGAGCCTCAGTTTCACTAGTCAGGGCTGGATGCCAGAAGGCAGCCCCCACTTCTTAGCACTACTTGCCCCAGACTTAGCCTCAGCATCAGGCAGCTGGGGCAGAATGAGAAGTGAAAGTCCTGCTCTCCTAAGAGGAAAGTGCTCCAGCTGGGAGCTGGTGGGGATGAAGCCTGTGTTCTTGGCTCTAGCACTTGGGAGTGGAGCCTCCACCTCTGAACTCTGAATGTGGATGGAGGGAGCAGTCTTGGTCCAGATATCCCTGACTCTTCTTACTGAGTTTTTGGAGATTTTCTTAAATAGATTTTTCTTTATTTGCTGTTTGGTCTTAGGACCATTTCCAGAGGCTCTGAATAATTGTTTTGTAAATAATTTTTGCCAGTTTCATTGTCACACCGGAAGTTGATCTCTCTCCTCTGACTTCTTTCAAGATATTTGCTTTGTCTTTTTTCTTTTTCTTTTTCTTTTTTTTTTGCAGTTTGAATATTATATGCCTAGGTGTAGAATTTTTGGCATTTATCCTGCTTTGTGTGGTCTCAGCTTTTTGGATCTTTGGTTTCATGTCTGCCATTAATTTTGGAAAATTCTCAGCCATTATTGCTTCAAATAAATATTCATTCTACTGCATTTTCTCTTTCCTTTTTATATTCTTGATACACACATTACACCGTCTGCAATTCTACATTTTTTGGATATTCTGCACCTCCGCTCAGCCCCCACCCACTGCTTTGTTCTGTTTGCATTTCAGGCTGGAAGTTTTTACTGATGTAACTTCAAGCTTACTGGTTCTTTTCTTGGCCATGTATAGTTTACTGATGAGCCCATCAAAGGCATCATTCATTTTTGCTACTTTTTTTTTTTTAATTTGTAGCCTTTCCTTTTGGCTCTTTTTTAGTTTCCATTTCTCTGTTTACATACCCATCTGTTCTTACATGTTGTCAACTTTTCCCGTTAGTGTAGCTAACATATTAATCCTAGTTATTTTAAATTTCCTGTCTGACAATTCAGAAATGAGTTATGAGTCTTGTTCTGGTGGTTGCTTTGTCTCTTCAGACTATGGTTTTTCTTACCTTGTAGCAGGCCTTGTAATTTCTTGTGAAAGCTGGATATGATGTATTGTGTAATAGGAATTGAGGTAATTAGGGTTTAGTGTGAGGTTTTATGTTAATCTGTGTAGGAGCTGCGCTGTGTTAAATTTGCTGTAGCTCTAGGTGCCCGAGATGTCAGCTTCTTCTGGTTTCTTTGTTTTTCTCCTGGTTTCTTTGGGTTTTCCTAAGAATTTCATATTAAACAGAGTCTGTGTCTTGCAGCTCTCTCAGTTATAATCAGCCATTTTTATAGTGATGTTTGGTGGTAAGGTTTGGGGAGGAAAAGTGTTCTATAATTTCAGGATTAAATCTCAGTTTTGTAGAGTCTCTGGGCTGTGATCCTCAGGAGCATTTCTCAGCCTTTTTATTTTTCTCTCCTTATCTGAGACAGGAATGCTAGTGGGGGCTGAAGTTGGCCAGTTGCCTTCCCCATTTCCAGTAGAGTCTGATACGAGGGGGCAGACTTTTGTTATGGAGAACAACACTCTGGGTGTATTTAAAAATAGTTCCTATTTCTATCCCCCTGCCAGATTGAGGAGTTTTAACTCTTAAACTGATCTACACTTAACTTCTGGCAGTTTGTCAAAAGTTACGACTTAAGTGTTCCTATAAGTCACTGCCTCCAGCAGCTTCTGCTTCAGGTAAGGTTATCTTAGCTGATTTTCTGTCTCCTCAGATTTTGGGTGGCTGGTTGTTTGCCCTGTGACCTCGATTCTCTGATGAATATAAGAAAAGTTGTTGATTTTCTGTTTGTTCAGCTTTTTCTTGTAGGGAGGATGGGAGTGATGACATCCACACTCTTCACATGTTGGAGTTGAAACTGGAAGTCCAGTTCTATGTTATTTTAGCCACCTCATATTCATTGGGTTAGCTTTCATTTTACTGTCGAATTGTAAGAATTCTTTACATATTCTAGATGCTTGTCACTTACCAGATACTGTCTGCCATTCTGTATTGTCTTTGTACTGTCTTGACAGTGTCATTTGAAACACAGAAGTTTTAATTTTAATGAAGTCTAACATCAATTTTTTCCTTTTATTACTTGTGCTTTTGGTGTCACTGCTAAGAATTCATTGCCTAATCTAAGATCTTGAAGATTTATGCCTTTGTTTTCTTCTATGAGCTTTATAGTTTAAGCTTTTATAGTTAGGTCTTTGACTCATTTTGATTTAATTTTTGTATACCATGTGAGGTAGAAAGAACTTTATTCTTTTACGTGTGGTTATCCACTTTTCCTAGCAACATTTATTGAAAAGACTGGCCTCTTCCCATTGAACTATCTTGGCAGTCTCACTGAAAAGCAGTTGAGTGTAAGGATTTATTTCTGGGCACTCAAGTATATTTTATTGCTCTGTATGTCTTTTCTTATGACAGTATCACAGTCTTGACTGTAGGAGCTTGGTATTGACTTTTGAAGTTGGAAAGGGTCTTCCAACATTGTTGTTCTTTGAAAAGACTGTTTTGGTCATCTGAGTGCTTTGCATTTTTTTTTTTTTTTTTTTTTGAGAGAGTCTCACTCAGTTGCCAGGCACCAGGCTGGAGTGCAGTGGCACAATCTCGGCTCACTGCAACCTTCGCCTCCCGGGTTCAATCAATTCTCCTGCCTCAGCCTCCTGAGTAGCTGGGACTACAGGTGCATGCCACCATGCCTAGCTAATTTTTGTATTTTCAGTAGAGATGGGGTTTCACCATGTTGGCCAGGACGGTCTCAATATCTTGACCTTGTGCTCTGCCTGCCTCGGCCTCCCAAAGTGCTGGGATTACAGGCGTGAGCCACCATGCCCGGCCGTGCTTTGCATTTTTATTCAGCATTCCAAGTTTAGTTTGTCAGTATCTGCAAAGAAGTCAGCTTGGATTTTGATAGGGATTGTGTGGAATCTGTAGATTAGTTTTCCATTATTTCTTGAATCCCGCACCTTTCTTCTAGATTTCATTTCCTTCTCATAGAATTGTATCTTTTAGTTCTTTCAGCACAGGCTTATGAAAAATATACTCTCTTATCTGACAATGACTGTCTTTGTTCTTACATGATTCTGATATTCTAAAATTGATCTAAAGTTTTAAAGTGAAAGCTGTTTTTCTTTAATTCTTTGAAAGGTATTTTATTGTCTTTTGACATCTCTTGCTAACGAGATGTCTGTTGTTAGTCTGGTTGCTGTTTTTTAAATGTTGTTTCTGGTAAATAATCTGTTTTCTTTTTCCTGTGAAAACATTTAAGATGGTCTCTGTCTTTGATATGCCTTGTTTTTGATGTACTCAGTACATGAATGTACAATATTGCCTCTGGATATGCATTTGTTTTTGTTTATTCTGCTTAGAACTCAGTAAGCCCCTTTAATTTGGAGAGTCACATACCAGTTCTGAAAAATACTCTGTTTTCTCTTTTAGGAACATTTCTTCTGTATTCTCTGTATCATTTAAAAATTTTTCTTCAAATTTACTATTTTTTTAGCCATCTACTGTTTAGTGCAGCCATTGATTTTAAACATTTTGATCGTATTTTTTTTTTTTTTTTTGAGACAGAATCTCGCTCTATCGCCAGGCTGGAGCGCAATGGCATGATCCCAGCTCATTGCAACTTCCGTTTTCCAGTTTTAAGCAATTCTGCCTGAGCCTCCCGAGTAGCTGGGACTACAGGCACGCACCACCATGCCTGGCTAATTTTTATTTTTTATTTTTTAGTAGAGACGGGGTTTCACCATGTTGGTCAGGGTAGTCTTGATCTCTTGACCTGATTGTCATTTTTTTTTTCTAAAATTTCTACAAATTTTCTTTTCAATGTTACCTGGTCTTTTTTCTTTTTTAATACATCCCTGTGTTTTGCCTCATCCTCTTGTTTTCCCTGAATGTGCTCGGTATATTTATCTTCAAATCTCTTTTCAGTTGTTCTGCTATCCTCAGTTCTTGTGACCTGTTTGGTGTATCTGTTGACCGACCCTCTTGGTGGTTCACTTCCTTCTGTGGGGCATGGTGCTTCAGAAGGGTTACATTCCATTGGGACTAGTATGTCCTTGGCTGCTGTCCACCTACAAGATGGTTTGGGTTTGCCTTTTGCTAAGGTCTTAGAGTTTCCACAAGATTAGTTCCAGATCCAGTTTTGGGTTCCCAACCCATGGGTTTAGTGCGAGTTTGGAACTCTCACTCTTGGATAGGACCTTGGCATTGGGATTCTTCAAGGGCAACTTTCTGCCTGTGGCCAAGGTGAATGGGAGGCTTTTCCTGTTGCTTTCAGAACTTCCTTTGCGTGGTCTCTATGCCTCGAGCTTCTCACACGGTTGCTTGTACCTGTTCTTTCTTCTTCCTCACCTTCCAGTTTCCCCGGGTTTATCCTTAACACTATTCCCATGTGGTCAAAGCCAGTGGACACTCTTTAGTTCTGATCTTATCTGCCCTCTTGGCAAAATTAGGCACTTCGGCCCTCCAATCCTTGAAGTCCTGTCCTTTGTTGGTGATGGGTTTCCACTCACCTGCCTGCTTCCTCTCCTGCCGACCTCTCTTCTTGAGGCATTGCTGGGGACTCAGCTCCACAACCTCTTTAGCTCTTCTAAGCTTGTGGCCTGTCTATCCAACTGGCATGTCCCAGGAGAATCTGACATGTATCTCAGACCACATGTGTCCCCAGATCAACTCTTGATCTGTTCCTGTCCCCTGCTCCTGCCCCTCCACCGTGCCCTTTGTAAATGGCCCTGTTTCCAGCCCCCTGCCCCTGTCACTCACAGTAGTCTCCTGGCCGTATGTATTTGCCTCCTCCTATTCCCTCCCACTTTCTGAGCTTACTGATCAGACTTATTGATCTCCTAAATGCCCTTGGCCTTTTCCCTGCCCCCTAGTCCAGACATGGTACCCTGAGCCTACTGATGCTCTCTATGCCTGCACCCTTCCTTGCTGCAGGCCACTGTCCACACAGCAGTGGACAACCACAGACGACACTGCAGCCCTGCTTAGAATTCCAGTGGCTGACCAGGTGCGGTGGCTCATGCCTGTAATCCCAGCACTTTGGGAGGCCAAGGTGGATGGATCACCTGAGGTCAGGAGTTAGAGACCAGCCTGACCAACATGGTGAAACCCCGTCTCTACTAAAAATACAAAATTAGCAAATTAGCCAGGTGTGGTGGCACATGTCTGTAGTCCCAGCTACTCGTGAGGCTGAGGCAGGAGAATTGCTTAAAACCCAGGAGGTGGAGGTTGCAGTGAGCCAGGATCACGCCATTGCACTCCAGTTTGGGCAACAAGAGTGAAACTCCATCTCAAAAAGTAAAAAAGGAATTCTGGTGGCTCCCAGTGCTCCAGGTGTGCAGCAGGAGCCCTCCAGCCACAGCTCCTGTCATTCCCACAACCCCCGCCCTCTGTCTGCGTCAGAGGCCTTGGCTGGTGCACTCTTCTCCTCCTCCCAACCTTGGTCCTGCTGTGCTAGGTGCTCTTGCTCCTGTTCCCTGCTGTCTTCCTCCCTGTCACTGCTCACAGCTATGTCTATCCTGTGGAAGCCTGTCCCCAGGGTCACCAAACGGGCTGTTCTAGCAGTCCCCGTGGACCACAGCTGCCCAGTGGCCTCTCAAGGAGCAGAAGGCAGCCTGGGGCTTGGGCTGGGGTTGAGAGCTCTGAGTCCAGCTGTGTGGCTCTGGGCAGACCACACTCCCTCTGGGCCCCATGTCCCTGGGAAGATTGCTAGGGTGTGTCAATGCTCTGCCAAGGTCATTGTCTCCTTTGCCTGTGGGCCCTTCTCATCTGCCTCTGGCCCTGTGATGGTGGCTGTGTCCAACAGGGAGCAGGTCAGGACCGGATGCTCTTGTCTGGGTCCTTAGAGCTGGCACGGCACATGCTGGTCATCCTTGCCAGCCAGGGGCCTCCTCCTGGCCCTGCCCCTCTGCTGCTTCCTCTGGGGCAGGAATATGGGGAGAGGGTAGGCAGGGTGAGAGACAGAAAGAGACCTGGTTTTCACCTCTGCCCTCTCCATGTGGCTTTGTCCAAGGCCTTCCCAATATCAGAGCTGTTTTAGTGGCTCTTGTTCCTGAGCTGTGATTCAGTGGCCCTGCCAGCGGGGAGGCACCAAGCCGAGAAGGGGTGTGTGGGAAGTGCAGCAGAGGAGCTGCTCCCGTCCTCACCTATGGGTCAGACTGGGTGCTGGTGGTGGGCGAGCGATCTCAATCAGACCCAGGCACCTCCTGCCTCTCTGTCTTGTTGGGAAGGACGGGCCCTTGTCACCTCTGACACATATGGGACCCCATGTCCCCGCTCCTCCCAACAGTGGGGTTCGGGGCACTGCATCTGCACTGGCTACCCTGTGGTCCCAGGTGTGGCACCTCGGCCAGGGCTCCTCCTATGACTATGGGAGGTGGGTGGCCAGACCTAGGCTCGCCTCTCCAGCTCTGAGGCCCTGTCCTCACCTGTCCTGGTGCAGGAGGCTGTGATGTGGCCCTCAGGCCCAACATGGCCTCTGACCTGTGCTTCCCTGCAGTGCTGAAGACGTGGTGGCCCGTGTGCCGGGCAGTCAGCTCACAGTGGGATACATGGAGGAGCATGGCTTCACTGAGCCCATCCTCGTCCCTAAGAAAGATGGGCTGGGCCTGGCTGTCCCGGCCCCCACGTTCTATGTCAGCGACGTCGAGAACTACGTGGGTAAGCACCATCCCCTTCGCCGTGCTCTGGGGCTGGAGCTGGGAGGGCCGGGGCACCCACCACTGTGCGTGCTGTTTCCCCACACCCTGGCCGTGTTTCATGTGTGCTGTGAGCAGGGAGGCTCAAGGCTCACTGTACTCTATTCCCAGTGCTCTGAGATCAGACCCTGTGTCCCACTGAGATGACATATGACTTGGCAGGTCCCTTGCCCTCCCAGATACTCTGGCTACAATGTAGGGGCTGGTCTGGGAGGCCCTTTGATTCTGGCAGCTATGAATTGCATTACTGTGGGTGCTACATGACACTGCTATGGTCAGGAGGCTCTGTCTGGTGTGGAGTGTCCCCTTCCTGACCACCTGTCTGGGGGCCTGGCCTTCTTCATCTGCACCATGACCTGCCCCCATGGCACCAGAGTTTCCTCCTTGTCTGGATTCCATCTGGGTTCTGGCCAGTGCCATTGCCATCAGCAGTGCCCATTTCGTGTCCCCTTGCAGCTCCAGAGCTGCTGGGCTCAGGTGGGCACTTGTGGGTGAAGGAAGCACCTGTGGGGGTGCCATTCGAGAGGCAGCGGCAGGGAGAGGCCAGCATACCTAACAGTGACCCTGAGAGGCCGGTGGCCACACAGCCAAGAATGGAGGCCCACATGGTTGCAGGGCCTCAAGGTGCTCATGGGGGATGCCTGGATGGCCGGCATGAGGAAGAAAAACCCTGAATGGGCAAATGTCCAGGACAGGAGGCAGGTGGGCAGGCACACTGGCCTCTGGGTGCTGCAGCCCTGAGATGAGTGACCCCACTGCACTGAGCTCACTGTCTTCCTCTGTGTACCCCTTGAGGGGTGTGATTTGGAGATGAAATGAGGTCGTCCATGCAAAGGGGCTGACTCTGTGGGGTTCTTACTGAGGAGGAGGGCAGGTGGGCATGGTCGGAGCTGTGGCTGACCCTGCCCTGAGCCGTGATCCAGCCCCTGATCTCGCCTGTGCTCGGCTTTGCTGCAGGTTTGCCTGGGTAGAGAGGGGGCTGTGGCCGTCCGGTGGGCTGTTTCTGTCTTGCTGCACGATGCTGGTCAGGCAGCCTTGTGTGCTGCAGCTGTAGTTCATGCTCACCAGGCCAGTGCTTTTTCACCTTCCCAGCCCCCGGCATGGTGCACCAGTTAACAGCTGATATCTAGTGAGGGCCTGCCCAGTGCCAGGCATTTTTTTCTAAGCTCTTCCCGTGTAGGAGCTAAGTTCCTCCCGCCCACAGCTCTGAGAGGTGGGTCCTGCTCTGCCACCAAGGCCCTGGGCTCACCTAATCATGCGGGTGGGACCTGGTTTGTCCCCTCTCCCTGTTCCCTCCACAGGTGTCCCTGGAGAAGCAGAGAGATGGTTCGTAGTTTGTATTGCTTCTGTGTCTTTCTTTTCCCTCTTAACTTTTTTTATGGTGGAACTTTACAAACATACACAAAATTAGAGAAACAGTAAGCCCTCATGCACCCAGCACTGGAAACTAAAACCACCAGCTTTCGGCTGATTTTCTGCCTCCCTACTTTTTTGTTCTCTTGTAGTATTTTCAAAGAAATTCTGGCCAGGCACGGTAACTCATGCCTGTAATCCCAGCACTTTAGGAGGCCGAGGTGGGTGGATTTCTTGAGGCCAGGAGTTCAAGACCAGCCTGGCCAACATGGCAAAAACTCGTCTCTACTAAAAATACAGAAATTTGTCGGGTGTGATGATGGGCACCTGTAGTCCCAGCTCCTTGGGAGGCTGAGGCAGGAATCACTTGAACTTGGGAGCTGGAGGTTGCAGTGAGCTGAGATTGTGCCGTTGCACTGCAGCCTGAGCAACAGAACGAGATTCCATTTCAAAAAAAAAAAAATTCTTTTTACATACATCATTTCACCCATAAAAATTCTAGTAGGTAGCTGTAACAGACAATTTAAAAAATATATAATTACAATTCCATCATCGCACTTGATAATATTAACAATAATTCCTTGGTGGCATGTAAGACCCAGTTTAATTCTCCCTAGTTGCCTCAAAAATGCCTTTTTACATTTGGCTGTGCAATCCAAATGAGACCCCCACATTGCATTTGGTGTCTATGTCCCAGAAGTCTCTTTTCTTCTGACAGCCCCATTTTCTTCCATCCTGTTGGTTTGTTGGAGAGAAGGCCACGTTGGTCCTGCAGAATGTCCCGCATCCAGGATTTGGTTGCCAGCGTCCCAGTGTTGTCCATGAGCAGGTCCCTCTTCCTGGGTGTTTCCTGTAAACTTGTGGTTAGAGGCTTGCTTGACCCGCCTTCAGGTTTTTGCCAGGACTCCCTCTGGGTGGTTGTGCTTCCATCTGGGGGGAGGCCTACCATGCCTGGCCACACCCTTGCAGTGATGCTGACAAGGCCAGTGGCCCTGGCGCCCACCTTATCTGTCCACACTGATCCCATGGCCTTGGACTTTGTGGTCAGAGTAGCCATGGAGAACTATTGCAACGGGTGACTGGCAATTGTGTCCTTCCTTCTCCATCTCTCAGTCACGAGTCTTTTATAAAGAAATTTTCCTCCTCAGCTCATCTGGTTATCCTGAACTTTTCTTTGTCAACTACAGAAAAGGCTTTTTCCTTTATCTATCAGTTTGCCAGTTATCAGGGTAATGAATTGGTGCCCTAGAAATGCAGGGGTTTTGATAGCTTAATTTTTAAAATGTAGGTATGTGTCATGAATTACTTGGAACATACACTAAAATATATTTGTTGTTCATCTGAAACTCAAGCAGGCCAGGTGTCCTATGTTTTTATTTGCTAATCAGGCCACCCTCGTTGAAGCCTGTGACCTGGCTGCCTTGAAGCATCACCAGGTCAGAGAAGGTCGTGGCACTTTGTTGAGCCACAGGAAAAGCAAGCGAGTGAAGCTTGACGTTGGCACCCAGAGCCTCAGCATCCAGCCCCTGGCAGCTCCTGCTGAGTGTGAGGGCAGCCAAGGGTGTGTGTCCACTCCACACATCCTGGCCTCGGGGAGGCTGTGCCACCTTTCCAGGGTGCTCAGGCTCCTCCCGCCACCTCCCAGGGCCAGAGCGGAGTGTGGATGTGACAGACGTCACCAAGCAGAAGGACTGCAAGATGAAGCTGAAGGAATTTGTGGATTATTACTACAGCACCAACCGCAAGCGGGTCCTCAACGTCACCAACCTCGAGTTCTCCGACACTCGGTGAGTGCTGCACCCTGGGGATTTGGGCACTGGGGTTGGGGCAGAGACGCTGTGCCATCCTTAGCACTCGCCTGAGAAGCACAGGTTGAAGGTCTCAGCGTCTGGAATACCGCACACAGCACACACTGATTTTTCCTGTTTCTCTCTCTTTTAGATTTTTTTCTCTTTCTTCCATTTTTTTGTAAGGCTGGCCCACAGCTGCTTCTCTTTTAAAGTATGAAGGTGATACATTGTGAACAATTCAAACAAATGAGCAAAAAGGCAAAGCCTCCTCTGGCCTTGGCCGTACCCATCCCACTCCTCAGAGAGATTGGTAACGGTGTGTAGTTTTTCCCAGAATGCACACTCATGACACACTTAGACACATCTATGACACACCCACTTATGGACACACATTCACACTTACTCATGGACACACCAACACTCATGACACCCCCTCGTGGACACTCCAACGCATGACTCATTCATGACATACCGACCCTCACATTGGCTTGTGGACATACTCATGACACACTCATAGATACATCACACACAGTCATGACACACTCATACCTACTCACAGACACCAACTCATGGTACACTCACACTCATGGACACACTTGTCAGCACACTGACATATTCACAACACACCAACACTCGCTCGTGGGCATACACACAACAACACGCTAGCAGACACATGGACACACTCATACACACTTAGCACTCACCAACACATGGTACACTCATGGACACACTCACCAACACACTTGTGACACGTTCACAACACCGACACACTCGCTCACATGACATGGACATGGGACACACTCACTAATGGACATTCACAGACACACTCCTGATACCCAGGCAGTTACACACTCAAACACAACAGTGAATAGACTCGTGACATGCTTATGACACACCCATCCTTGATGCACTGAGACACTGACTCATTGGCACACTCACACTCCTAATACCCACCTCCCCGGCACAGTTACCAACACCTGCGCACACCCATGTAGATGCCTGCACTCACACACACAAGCTCCTGCAGGGGTGACTGCTGTGACCCCCGCCTCCCTGCCTTCCAGGCAAAGAGGGCCCCACACTACCAGGTCCCACTGAGTTCCTGGTGCTGGTTGTCATCAGCCCTGTTGTCACTGTTGGTAGGGCATCCTTTGTCAGGGCTGACCTATGCCAGCCTGGCTTCCTGGTGGCAGAGATGCTGGACCTGCACTTTGTGGCTCTGACCTTGTTCTCCCCTGGGGCTGCCGGCTTGGCTGTGGTCGGTGCCTTCCCTGGATCCACCCCTCACCCCATCTCCATCAAATCTCCACTGCCCTCAAGTGGCCCCTGGGAAAGATCCAGAACACTCACTCACCATAAGGCACAGATGGCTAAGGATGGCTTCAGTCTGTATCATTTTCATCATGCCTACTTCCTGAAAGTACATAACACGTGAAAAGGGGCAGGTAGGAAGAAACAAAATAATTATCTAAAACCACACCAAGAAAGAGAAT
Source organism: Cacajao melanocephalus (assembly GCA_963573385.1). Classification (NCBI taxonomy): domain Eukaryota; kingdom Metazoa; phylum Chordata; class Mammalia; order Primates; family Pitheciidae; genus Cacajao; species Cacajao melanocephalus. Next base: position 75,614 of record CAUYLG010022029.1, read on the forward strand.
AGATCTTGGTGGCTCACCTGGTAGAGCGACCCAGAAAAAAAGAAAAAAAAAAAGAGGAAAGAGTATAAAACTGCCAAGAGCCACAAAGAGGTGATATGACCTTGCATGGTGGCTCATGCCTATAATCCTAGCACTTTGGGAGGCTGAGGCAGGAGGATCACTTGAGGCCAGGAGTTTGCAACCAGCCTGGGCAACAAAGCAAGATCCTGTCTTTATTTTAAAAATAAAATTTTTTTAAAAAGGTAATGAGCATTCAGTTTGGTTTGAGCTTTCTAGCAGCAAAGGTAAAAAAGGGAAATGGAGTGGGTTATGGTATCAGAAAAAGCGGCATGTGTTGCTTTGGTATCAAACAATATAACAGTCATGTCACCATCACCTTAACTTACTGCCCTGCCTGGGTTGGGGGACTTCTCACAGAGAGATGTCTGGGTGATGGAGCTAGGGAGAGATGGTGCTTTGGCCTGTGGTTTTCCACTGGGCCTTTCAGGGCCATCCTTTTGCCTCCTGTGCCCACTGGCCCAGTCCATGGACCATCAGGTGGTCATTTGCAGCTTCTGTTGGGCACTTACCTACCAGAGCCTTTACATGGGCTTGGGTCAGGGCCATGGAGTGGGCTCTGCTTCATCATTAAGTCTGTCCCCAAGGATGTTGGCCAAGCAGGTGAGGTCAAGCCTGACCCCATGGGCTGTCTGGGGCAGCTCTTGGGGCCTGCTGCCTCAGGGGGCCCACAGTGACCAGTGCACCCCCAGACCAGAGAGATGCCTGCTGTGTGGCAGGTCTAGGGTGATGTGCCTGCCCACTGCTGGTCATTCAGACACACATGTCACATCTGGACTCTTGCTCATGGTGGCCTTGTGTGTTTAGGGGGGCTTTGAGGACCAACCCCTGCCAACTCAGAGAAAGGTGTGGCCTGCACCTAAGCAGTCCAAGCAAGGGAAAGAAGGACATTTGAGGGTGTGTTGGGAGGCAGGGACAGCCTGGCCCCCTTGGTGTGTGGTATTTGAAGGACTCAGCTGGAGATGGGTCACGAGGGTCCTTGTGGCAGGGAACCCTCTCCTGTGGGCAGTGATGTGCCCAGACTGCTGAGGGCTCAGAGGTTGGCAGTGGGTATGGGTGGGGGCGATGAGGACTCCTGGGGGATGGAGAGGGTGACAGTTTGGAACGTGCTGGAGATTTAAAGGTGAGGTGTGTGACTGAGGCTGGTGGGATTGGGGCAGCAGGACTCTGCTTGAGATTTGTGACAATCTTGTCTGGGTTGGTGTGGCCTTCCAGTAGTGATAACAGCACTTTCAGATGGGATGGCAGAGATATGACAGACCCTGTCTTCCTGGAGGCAGCAAGAACTCCCAGATCTGATTCTGAGTGGCAGCTGAAATGTCACTGCGCAGGTGCTGTTGAGCTTGAGTTTTTTTTTTTTTTTTTCTTGAGATGGAGTCTCACTCTGTTGCCCAGGCTAGAGTACAGTGGTGCAGTCTCAGCTCACTGAAACCTTCACCTCCTGGGTTCAAGCAATTCTCCCGCGTCAGCTTCCCGGGTAGCTGGGATTACAGGTGCACCACCATGTCCAGCCAGTTTTTATATTTTTGGTACAGACGGGCCTTTACCATGTTGACCAGGCTGGTCTCAAACTCCTGACCTCAGGCGATCCACCCACCTTGCCCTCCCAAAGTGCTGAGATTACAGACACGAGCCACCGTGCCCAGCCTAGTTTGATGTTTTTGATGAAATGTAGTGCATTTTATCCAGAACCATGACATTTAATTGAATTGAAGGCTCCCTGTGCATTTTCCTTTCTTCCCTGGTTGTGAGTTGGCTGGATTTGATAGTGACCTGATGTGGCCAGGGGTCATGGGCACCCTGTTGTCAGCTCTGGAGAGTAGTGGCTTTATTCAGGTGATGCCAGAGGCACCTGGGCTGAGTGTGAGAAGTGACATCTGTGCTCCAGCCTGGCTTGCCATAGCCACTTGCACATGGCTAATCCGGAAAGACTTACTTTTCAGTTCCCAGGAGAGGAGGTTCTTTTTCAGGGATGGATGGTTTTGGGGCCTTCTCATCATCTTCTGCAGGGGCAGGCCAGCGTCAGACCTAGTCTCCTGCCAGGGTCATATCCAGAGCCTGTGCTCCTTCCACCCTCTGTGATCCTGTTTACTGCTCTGTGAAATGGGAGCTGTGATCTGTGGCCTGCAGGTGGTGAGAGAGTGTGAGATGTGCCTCACAAAGCATGTTTCCCGCTCCAGGGGACATAATAAAGGGGGTCCCAGGTTTCCTCACTACCTTCTTCTCCTACCCCTAGAATGTCCAGCTTTGTGGAGCCACCTGACATTGTGAAGAAACTGTCCTGGGTAGAAAACTACTGGCCAGACGACGCATTGCTGGCCAAGCCCAAAGTGACCAAGTACTGCCTGATCTGCGTGAAGGACAGCTACACTGACTTCCACATTGACTCTGGGGGTGCCTCTGCCTGGTACCACGTGCTCAAGGTGAGCCACGCCCCTCAGGGCACCTTGGCCTTGCCATGGCCATTATCCGTTCACAAGGTTGTCTGCATTCCCCACAAGCCCTGACTGTGGCCAGGATGCCACTCCCAAGAGGGACACTGGACCGTCCATCCCTGGGACAGGAAGCCATGGAGATGTCTCTGGGTGGAGGGGCAGGGGTGCATGTGGGACCAGAGAACCGCATGAGCGTCTCCTTTTTCTCGTCAGATTCAGGCTCGTTAACAATTGGGTGAGGCTGCTGGGTGACCGTGCCCTTAGAGAAGAAAGGGGGGTGTTGCGAAGACATCCTGGAAGAGGGGCCAGCCATAGCCAGGGCCCTGCACAGGAGCCAGTGGGCAGGATGGGGGCATCTGGGCGGGCAGGGAAGGCTAGGAGCCTTATCATCGAGGCCGAGAGAGGGAAGCCAGAAGAAAACTGAGACATAAATAGCAACAGAAACAAAGGAAACCCTAAGCTGTGGGCTCCCTGCAGCTGCTAACTGAGCTTTTCCAGACCAGCTGGAGCTGGAGCTGGAGCTGGAGCTAGAGTGGGGGCGGGTGTGTGTGCTGATCTCACCTCTGGGATGCCCTAAGCAAGTCACTGGGGCATCCTTGGAATCTGCCTTGGCCCTGCTCCCAGTGCAGAGCCCCTCCTGGGGACTGGCATAAGACTGCCTGGGACACAGTGGCATCATTTGACCCAGACTGGGATCCAAGTAGCTCTCAGGAGTGGAGCTGCCTGGAATCCTTTTGACAGCCAGTTACAGCTTTATTTGCAGCCTGGGCACCCACACCATTTAGTGCCTCAAAACAACGTAATGTGGGATTACGGGCTTTGGCTCTTGATTGTGCTGGGGGCCCAGATACCCAGAACCTTCCTAATACACACACTTCTGAATTGCAAAGCACCTGTGCCCTCAGTGTTGCAGGCAGGAGTCGTGGACCCGGGCAGGGTACTTTTCATGTTAGGACCTATCTGTTGCACCCCCCACCCTGTGTCCTGGCATGGGCGGCTCTGCCAACAGGCTCTCTTGGCAGGGGGAGAAGACCTTCTATCTCATCAGGCCAGCCTCGGCCAACATCTCCCTGTATGAGCGCTGGCGGTCTGCCTCTAACCACAGCGAGATGTTCTTTGCTGACCAGGTGGACAAATGCTACAAGTGCATCGTCAAGCAGGGCCAGACCCTCTTCATCCCCTCAGGTGAGTGCGGACAGCTTTGGGGACCATATCCTAGGGCTTGCCGGCCCTCATCAAGGTTACTGTCCTGTCCCTTGGACTGTGTCCCACCATGGGATCTCTCAGCATCCCTGGCATGTCTGCTCCCTTGTCCGGGGCTTAACGCCACCCTAGCCCAGTCCCTGCAGAGGGGCCAGCAATGGGGCTTGTGTTCTCTGGTCAGCATGGGCACTCCTCACCACCAAGGCCACCTTGGAGCTGTCCAGCCAGTCAGTCTCCTTCAGCGAGTCCTGGCTGGACTCACTGTGGCAGAGCCCATGGCTTCAGTCCCAGCTCAGAGAGCCTTGTGTGGGAACAGCAGCCACGGCATCAGAGCCAGTGAGGGAGGAGGGCACTAGCTGCTAATTAAAGTACTATTAGGGGACATTTTGAGTCTGTGCTGAAGGAGAAAGCCCGTTGTGAGCCGCTGTGTGCCCCTAGATGATGTTAGAACAAATCCCAGACACCTTGCTGTTTCATTTAAATATTCCACTATTTCTAAAGGACTTCCTTTCCTTCTAAAGTAACATAGCTACAATAGTGTCCTCACACCTCGAACAGTTAACAGTAATTCCCTAGTATCATCAAATAGCCAATTGGTGTTCAGATTATTGAATAGTTTATAGTTTTTTTTTTCATTTTAAATAAGTATCAAACTGAGGCCCTCACATTTTAATAATTTATAAGCCTCAGAATCTTCTGTAATCTCTGGGTCCCTCCTCCCTCCGTCAGCTTCCTCATAGTCAGAGCTATTGAGGAAAGAGCTGTGGATTTCCCAGGGTCTGGCCCAGGCTCTGTCTCCAAGGATAACCTGGGGACCAGTCCCAGCTCTGGGGGCAATGCAGCTGCCTTGGCCTTGTCTCCTGCCCCTGAGTGTGGTTGGGATGCCAGCTAGCCAGACACAGGCTGGGGCTTCCTCTCTCTATCTAAGTACTGTCCTCATGTGGCCTGAGCAAGTCCCCTCAGCTCTGGGCGTTGGTTTCTTTGTCTGTGTGGTGCAGGGCTGGACTGACTAGTCTGTGCCGCCTCAGATACAGCCTCTCCCCTGACCCTCTAACATGGAGGCTGGGGTAGGGCTAGGGCCAGAGAGCTCCTCCCAGGGAGGCACCAGGCTGCTGCTGAAGCTGCAGAGGTGGACAGGACATCAAGGCACAGGCGGGCAGGAGCTGGAGCCTGGGCTGGGCTGGGCTGGGCTGGGGAAGGTCTGTGCTGGTCTCCGCTGCTTCCTGATCTGGAGCCATGAGAAGCCCATTCATGGGAGCAAGGTAGGGCGCCAGCCACTCCTGTCTCTCTCCCAGGCTGGATCTATGCCACGCTCACCCCTGTGGACTGCCTGGCCTTCGCGGGACATTTCCTCCACAGCCTGAGCGTGGAGATGCAGATGAGGTAGTGCCTGCTGTGCTGTTACTCTCAGGCTCTGTGGGGCAGTGTCCCCTCTCCAGCTGGGTGGGTGCTGGACACCTGGGGCTGAGTCCTGGTTCAGCCTGCCCGTGGGTGGCCTGGACTTGACCGTCAGCCTCAGGGGGCCTCTTCATGATGTGAAGGGAAGGAGGAGGTGGGCTCTGGGGTCGTGCAGGCTGGCCCCTCCAGGGACCTGGCTGCTGGATGGTTGTAGTTGCCCTTGCTGGGGTTAGGGTTGCTTAAAAAGCTGTTGCCTTCTCTTCTTGGGCACTGACTGAGCTCTCATGGACCCCGAGGCTTGCAGCCATCCAGAGCAGTTGTCCCCTGGTTCACCTCAGCTATGCAGGGCCCAGTGGGGAGGCCTGAGCTGGTGTGTCTGGGGCCTGGATTCAACCCCAGCATCGCCTGCTTGATGGTCAGTGCACTGAGAACAGCTCTTTGGTGGCTTCCAGAGCATATGAAGTGGAAAGGAGGTTGAAACTGGGCAGCCTGACTCAGTTTCCCAACTTTGAAACTGCCTGCTGGTACATGGGGAAGCATCTGCTGGAGGCATTCAAAGGTACTCGTCACTCCAGGGTGGGCGTCCAAGCCTGGGGCTCTTGGCCATGGGGGGCAGCCAGACCTGGGTCAGGGCTGTCTGGGTGTGAGTACCACCTTCCTGTGGCCTGAGAATGTCCCCGTGGGACTCAGCCGCAGGCCTTAGTTTCCCCATCTGTATAATGCAGGACCAGATTGAACAGGTTGGGCCTCTCCTTCTGATTAGACTGCCTCTTGTTTTAGAAAGAACACTGGGCTGTGGGTGGAGAGGGGCGAGTGTGTGTGGCCATGGTGCAGGAATCAATAACACCTGCTCTACCCTCCGTACTTGCCTCCATTGGTGGGGCCCTGGCTCTGTCACCAGCTGAGATGTGGGTGTGAGTGCTCTGGGTCCCCGTAGGATCCCTCAGGGGCATGGTAGCTGGACCAAGAGGCAGGCTTGTGGCTCAGTCCTGGACCTCTGGATGCACTGTGGCATCCCTGGGCTGCCCCTTCTGTCCCAGGCCACACCCTGCCTGGCCACACCCTCAGAGATGAGAGCAGGTGGCTCCCAGCAGCCACCACCCTGTTCAGGTCTCCAGACTCTACCCAGCAGTGTGAGGGAGCCTGCAGCAGGGTTTGCATTTATGTGATTTCCTTTCTCTGTGTGCCCTTCACCAGAAGTTGCTCTTTTCTGGTACTGATAGCAGCCATGAGCTCTTTCATCCAGAACCCTTTGCACTCTGGCCCTAACTGGAGAAGCTAAAATGGTCCTTAGTCATGGCTGGCCAGGTTTCAGTAAGTTTTCCCATTGCTTCCCAAATGCAGAGCCCTGAGCTTGACTCTGGCAGAAGGAAGTGCCCAGGATGGGAGTCTAGCCCTGTCCTCAGGGGACTCGTGCCAGGGAGGCAGGGATCAGGGCAGTACTCAGGAAGCCACCCCACAGGGCTAGCCTGACTACTGGCCAGCTAGGCCACTGTGGCCATGTCCTCTCTGCCTGGGTCCCCCTCTCTGAGAGGATGACAGTTCAGTTGGCCCCCAGGACTGAGAGGAGCTGCCATGGCCCTAGTGAGTCAGAGCCCTGGAGTCCTCTCCAATGGGAAGAGGGAGGGGAGGCCCACAGCAGGAGCCCACCTCCCAGCTGAACTGTGGTTGGTCCTTCCACTGTGCTGAGGGGCACCGTGAGGTGGGAGGAGGGGCTTGGGGATGCCTGGTTTTGGCCTGGGGACAGCTGGTGGCCTGGGTCTTGGCATGACTTGGCCCCTTGCTCAGGCACGGCTAGGATATTGGACAGAGTGAGGAGAGCCAGGCAGCCTGTGTTAAGGGGCCTGGAGGGTGAGACAATGGGAGCATGGTGGGAGGGCCAGTGTTTCTTCTTGCAGGGCAGGCCACCAGGAGGATGGGCGTTCCCAGGTTCCAAGAGGAACTGTTGGCAGTTGGGCTGGTGGCCGTGCGCAGAGGGGGACCTCTGGAAGGCTGGACCTGGTGTCCCCCAGTCTGGCTGTGTGGCTGGGCATGAAGGCACCTGTGAGCAGGGGCATCCACCCACCTCACCTGTGTCTCCTTCCCAGGCTCTCACAAATCTGGAAAGCAGCTGCCCCCTCATCTAGTCCAAGGAGCTAAAATTCTCAATGGTGCTTTCCGATCGTGGACGAAGAAGCAGGTAGGACTCGTGTCACAAATGCCCTAGGGCAGGAGAGTGGTGACAGGTAGGAGGACCTCCCTGGATACCCGGCAGCCATGTCCAGGGCTTGTCCTGCTTCAGTGAGATCCGGCCTAGGAAGGATGGTGGCACTCCCTTGCCTGGCTTGGCCATGGGTCCGTCCCCTGCTCTCCACTGGCTGGGCCACTTGAGGGCTGTAGATGCTGAGCTCCTCCATCAGGGGCTGACAGCTTGGTCGCAAGTTGGTGGGATAAGGGTGAGCAGGTGCCAGTGTGTCCTGGGAGGAAGGTGGTCTGCAGGTAGAGGACAGATGGCCATGGTGGGATGACACTGTGTGAGCACAGAAAGGCCTGGCATTTGGTGGGGGCAGGGAAGGACTGGGGGAGTGGCTGGCCCCAGGACAGGGAGTGCTAGGGATGCCCTGTCGGCTCCTCCTGGCTGGCCCTGGCATCAGCTCAAAAGCCAAATTGACTGATTGGGTGCAGCACCCTAGCCACCTTGCTCTGTGACCTGGGAAGCCCCTCCCTGTGACCCTCCCCCATGATATTCCTGTGTGTGTCTCCACGGAAGCTGCTTCCTGTGTTCCTTAACATCTTCCTTTGGTTTTGGCTACAGAAGGGAGGGGAAGGTCTGGCTCAGCCTTGGGCACCCACCCTCTGGGCCAGTGTTTCCTCCTGGGGCTCTCATTGTGCAGAAGCACTGTGTCTGCTCCTGAGGGAGGACGACCCTCTCCCAGGCCAGAGAGGTCTAGTGGAGGTTTTCAGGAAGCCTTCAGGAGGGGAAGGCCAGGCTGCAGGGGACACTGTGTGCAGCCTGCCTCTCATGGGTCAGCCAGGCAGGAGAGGCAGTCGATGAACTCCCAGGGTCATCCTGCAGCCACCATCTCCCTCAGGCTTCAAGGCCTAGGGCAGTCCAGGGTGCTCCTCCTACCTCACCTCAGCCATGTGGCCCGGTGGAGTGACCTCTGACCAGGAAGAAGGGATGGGACCTATGTCCAGTTCATAGCCTGCTGGTGGTGGCCTCAGGCAAGCTTGTCCCCTCTGGTACTCGGTTTGTCCACCTATTGATGGGGGTCACAGCAGAGACCTCTTCTGGGGCAGAGTTTGGCTGGGAAGCCCCTGGCCTCATGCTTGTCTAGGTGGCTCGGCAGTCAGGGGACAACCTGCAAGGATGCAGGCATAGGTCAGGGCCACGAGGTGTGTCTGGTGCTGACCCTGGGCCTGGTTGTCCCACAGGCTTTGGCAGAGCATGAGGACGAGCTCCCGGAGCACTTCAAACCTTCACAGCTCATCAAAGACCTGGCCAAAGAGATCCGGCTCAGTGAGGTGGGGCTGTGCCTAGGTGCTGGGCTGGACTTCTGGGGATGGGGGAGGGCCTCCTGTCATTCTCTGGGCCTGGGGGCCTGCCTGACACAGAACTGCCAGCTTGGGAAGGCCAATGCCTCAGACGGTCCCCCCTGCACTCTCCTGGGCGAGCTTGCCTTTGTGAGGGCTCAGGGTCCCAGGTCTCTGGCTGGATCTGTGTCTTGGTGTGAGTGTGTAAGGACAGAGATGGCACTGGCCCCTCTGAAGCTCCCATGGGGAGGGCACTCTGTGGGAGGAGCCCCAACTCAGCCCCTCGAGTCCCAGGTTGTGTGATCCTGGATGAGCCTCCAGCCGTTGTACTTGGGGTAGGACAGAAGAGCCTTGGGGAGAGCAAGTGACTAATGCCTGTGGTGGATGTGAGTGTGTTACACAACAGCATGGGGTGGGTGTGAGTATGTCACATGATGGTATGGGGTAGCGAGCCTTTCTGGGCTGACAGCTCCCTGCCAGCCAAGCAGTGAGGCTCTCCAGCGTCCTGGTGTGTGGACCCTCCTGGGCCACAGTTTGGCAGAAGCAGCATGTGACCCTCTCCTTTCTGTACCCCAGAATGCCTCCAAAGCCGTCCGACCGGAAGTGAATACTGTCGCCTCGTCAGATGAGGTCTGTGATGGCGACCGGGAGAAGGAGGAGCCCCCCTCTCCCATTGAGGCCACCCCACCTCAATCCCTCCTGGAGAAAGTGTCCAAAAAAAAGACTCCCAAAACTGTGAAGATGCCCAAGCCGTCCAAAATCCCCAAGCCTCCAAAACCCCCTAAGCCCCCAAGGCCCCCCAAAACGCTGAAGCTCAAAGATGGAGGCAAGAAGAAAGGGAAGAAGTCCCGGGAGTCAGCCTCACCCACCATCCCCAACCTGGACTTGCTCGAAGCCCACACCAAGGAGGCACTGACCAAGATGGAGCCGCCCAAGAAGGGCAAGGTGGGCCCCCCCACCCTGACTCCTCGCCTCGTCACCAGGGGCGATGGAGATAGCTGGGGCCCATTGTCCTTGTTCTCCAGGGGCCCCTGGAAGAATGTGAGGGTCTGAGCCCTTGCTGTGGGTTCAGTTGGCCCAGAAGATGCACTTTTCTGCCTGGTCCAGACCCAGTCCTCCTGCATCCAGGCCCAGACCCTCCAGGGTGGATAGGCTCTGCCCCAGCAAGCCACAGAGCTGTGGGTCTGGAGAGAGGCCCTCATTGAGGAAGGCAGCACAATGTGTGTATGCTGTGGCAGGGGTGGCACCCAGGAGGGCCACCTGGTGGAGGAGGCATGGTGGTTTTCCAGGAGGGGATGTCTAGTTCAGGTTTCCTAACCAGATGGGCAGTTGCCAGTGGACAAAGAAGCACTTGGTCCTCCCTGAGGCCAAGGGATTGAGGCTGAAGCCTGAAGGGAGATGAAGTATCTGTGCAGAAACAACAGGGAGAATGCCACTGGAGGGGAGGGGGTTCAGGGGTGAGGACAGGAGCAGGGTTGCCCTGATAATCTGAGCCCCTGTGGACAGTGAGAGAGATGGGCCCAGCTCTGAAGACCCACTCTGACTAGAGGATCTTAGGTCTGAGCTTCAGGAACCATGAACTCCTGAGATCAAGCACCACTGAGCCTCTGCCAGGAGGAGGCTGTTATCCACTTCCTGGGGGCCAGGACACTTCAGGGCTAGCAGCACCACAGGAGTATAGTGGGATTACACCCCTGTAGTCCCACTTTTGTGTTGTCTTTCTCAGGGCAAGTGTGAATGAATGCATGACCAAATGAATAGATGGCTGGATGAATGGGTGAACAGATGGACAAATGGATGGATAAATGAGTGAATTGATGAATGACTGGATGGATGGATGGTTGAATAGATTAACAAATGGATGAATAGATGAATGGATGGATAGATGAACAAATTGATGGATGGGTGATGGATGAATAAATAAATGGATAGATGGGTGAATGGGTAGATGGATGGATGGAAGAATGAATAAATGAGTGGATGGGTGGATGAGTGGATGATGAATGAATGGGTAGATTAATGAGTGGATGGATGGATGGATGGATTAATCAAGGGATGGATGGATGGATGAGTGCATAGATGGATGAATGGATGGATGGGTAGATGGATGAAAGAATGGATTGCTGGGTGGGTGGATGGATGGATTGGTGAATAAATGGGTGAATGAACAAATGATGGATGGATGGGTAGATGGATCAATGGATGAATGAATAAATGGATGGATAGATGAATGAAAAAAATGAATGGGTGGATGGATGAATAAATGGATGGATAGATGAATAAATGGATGGAAAGGTGATAAATTGATGGGTGGATAAACAAATGGATGAATGGGTGGATGACGAATGAATGAACAAATTGTGAGTGGTTGGATGGGTGAGTGGATGGATGGATGGATGAACAAAAGGATGGATGGATGAATGAATGGGTGGGTGGATGAATGAATAGATGAACTAATGATGGATGGACAGATGGATGGATGGAGGAATGAATGGATGGATGGATGGATGAATGGGTGAGCAAATAGATGGATGGTTGGATGAACAAATGGTTGGATAGATGGATGAATTGATCAATGCATGGATACATGAATCGATGATTGAATGGATGGGTGGATGGGTGGATGGGTGGATGAATGAGTGACTGGATGGGTAGATGAATGAATGAATGAACAAAAGGATGATTGATGGGTACATGAATGGAGGAATAGATAAATGGATGGATGGATGAAGAAATGGATGGATGCATGGATGAATGAATGGATGAATAAATGGATGGATGGATGGGTGGGTGAATGGATGCATGGATGGGTAGATGGATGAAGGCATGAGCTGCAGGCACATGGGCTAGAAGGAGAGAAGAAATCTTTGTGGCTCAAGGGAGTCCCACCAGCCCTCTGTGTCTGCCTTTGGGTCACAGCAGCCGTTTTTTCTAGGCCACAAAGAGTGTCCTGAGTGTGCCCAACAAAGACGTGGTCCACATGCAGAATGATGTGGAGAGGCTGGAAATTCGAGAGCAAACCAAGAGCAAGTCGGAGGCCAAGTGGAAGTACAAGGTGAGACGTGCACGTGTGCATGCACGCGTGTGCATGCATGTCAGCTCAGTGAGTGTGAGCAGAGATGTGAATCTGTGAGGCCCTGTGTGTGTGTGAAGGAATGTGCAGATGTGTCTGCTTGTCCTGAGCAGGTGGTGCCATGGGGTGTGGCTCTGTGGGTCTGAATTGTGTGTGGACACCTATGGACTACCTTCCTCTGAGTTGGTTGGGATGCAGAAGGTTGAGTGTGTCATCCTGTATGTTGACAGTGTTTCCCTTCACTGTCTACACTCTGGTTTTCATTCCTACTCCCTAGGGGACAGGCAGCATTGAGGCACTGAGTCCGTGGGGTACAGGCTCCTGAGCACCTCGCAGTGGCCCGGGTGGCCACCAGAGCTATGGGTGACTTTCCATAGGCATGTTCCCAGCAACTGCCTCTGCCCACTGACACTAGTCGGGGTCCTGACCCCCCACTTCTCTGTGGGGCTCAGGGACGGCCCTGCTGTTGCTTTTCAGAACAGCAAACCGGACTCCTTACTGAAGATGGAAGAGGAGCAGAAGCTAGAGAAGTCGCCTCTAGCTGGAAACAAAGACAACAAGTTCTCTTTTTCTTTCTCCAACAAGAAACTCCTCGGGTATGTGAGTGCCTGGATGGGTGGGGTGACCTCACACGTACCCCACATCACACACACCATACATACTGCATTATACACACTGCCTTATACCACACACACATATTACACACACAATGTGCGTGCGCTCTGCATCTCACACACACATACACCATACACTGCATTACACACAGCCACACATGCCTCACATCACACACCCCATACATACACAGCCTTTGGCTGACACACCTCTGGGGACTCCTCTCCCTCTGAGCAGCTGACCTCACTGACTGCAGCCCTGTTCCTGGCACGTCTTCTTCAGGGCCTAGACACCAGCAGAGCTGCCTCCCTGCCTCACACTCCATTCTCCCTGCAGGGTGGGTGTGAGGAAGCAGACATGCCTGGGTGGAGCTGGGCTGGAAGATGCAGCCAACCTGCAGTGAGGGATGGGTCCCCCAGGCAGGGAGGGAGGCTGTGAGACTCTACGAATGTTAGATATGTGGCTCCTGTGAGCTGGTGCTGAGGATGTGAGTAGGGGACAGGGTCCTGGGCTCTTGGAGCCCAGTGGCCAGTGGGGAGGACCCGGTGTGAAACCAACATGGGACCCTGGGTCCTGAGGATGTGACCCATCTGGGAGGTGTGTGCTTGCTGAATGAGCCTCGGGGTGAAGTGAGGGGTGCTGAGGATGTTGAGCCCAGTGATAGCCTCGAGAGCCTCATGGTTCCAGTGGCAACACTTGGGCCAGTGTGTACTCCTGGTGCGTAGGTCATGTCACCTGCTGAGGCCCCATGCCTGGCCAGAGTCAGACAGGTCCCAGTGGGAGGGGCGGCCACTTTCTGCAGCAGCCACTGATTAACTTGGTTGGATCGTAATTTCCTCATTGAAGGGATGGGAGCAGAGGGCCTCTTTCTGGGTGGTGGAGAAAGAGAGCAGTGTCCAGGCAGAGCCTTGTGAGGGCCAGGGAGCTCAGGGCAACGTGCGAGGCTGGTCAGCCAAGGGACAGGTCTGTGGGGTCCTGTGGCCGCCCAGCTTCATGACCCTGGGCCTGTTGCTTGCTTTATCTGAAGTTCTGCTTCTAGGCTCCTGGGAAGCTATTAAACAGCATTCACTCTGTGACGGTGCTAGGGAGTTGAGGATGGTGATGAGAAAGGCCGGCATGACTCGGCATGACTGTAGCCTGTGAACACTTGTGTGTTCTTGGCTCAGCCCGTAAGGCAGCGGGGTTCGCCACCCCTTCACTTAGAGCATTGGAAGCAGCCTTGCCCTGGTGCTCTATCCAGGTGTCTGTACTTCTATTTGCATGGAATTGGAGCTGTGTCTGTCTTTTTGAAGTTCCAGACTTTTCTGCCTCAGCCTGTTGTCTCAGCTACTATATAAAGAGAAACCTATCCTCAAACCCTTGGGATGGCAAAGGTCAGAGCTGCTTGTAGGCCAAACTCTGAAGTAGTTCTCCTTTGCCCCCGCAGGGAAACAAGTTACATGCTATTTTTTTTTTTTTTTTTTTTGAGACAGAGTCTCGCTCTGTCGCCGGGTGCCAGGCTGGAGTGCAGTGGCACAACCTTGGCTCACTGCAATCTCTGCCTCCTGGGTTCAAGCAATTCTCCTGCCTCAGCCTCCCGAGTAGCTGGGACTACAGGCGCACACCACCATGCCCAGCTAATTTTTGTACTTTTTTAGTAGAGACGAGGTTTCACCGTGTTGGCCAGGATGGTGTCGATCTCTTGACCTCGTGATCCGCCCGCCTCAGCCTCCAAAAGTGCTGGGATTACAGGCGTGAGCCACCGCGCCCGGCCACGCTATTTTTTAAACTGTTAGATCTATCTTGTAGCCCTGGTCCTGAGTTTATTTTTCCAGCATAGCTATGGAGAAAAAAAATAGGAAAGTTGGATCCTATTCCTTTTGAAGACCAATTCAGCATGTGCCAGGGTTCCCAGGCAGACTGGAGGCAGGGCTTAAGCTTGTCCAGTGGCCCTGGGACAGTTGGGGGTTACTGGCTTGAGCATCTAAACTGCCTGGGGAAAGGCTGTCTCTGCCTGAATGTGGGGTTGGGGGGGCACAGCATTGTGTAGGAGGCCATGGGGTTAGGGAGTGTCTCCTCCTGTGGGCAGGTAGCTTCCCACAGTGGGGGCTGAGGGCCCAGTCTGGCCTCCTGTCCACAGAAGCTTGGGCCCTCCTCCCTCCTCCCACCTCAGCTGGGCCTGAGGCTTCTTCAGACAGAAATTCAAATAGTGGGGGCATCATCTGCCTCCTAGAGGCCATGCCGCTGTGGCCCTGGCAGGGGACCCCTCAGGAGGTCCCACCTGTCCGCTGGCTATGGGGCTGTGTGGATGCTGCTGACCCGCTTGCTTCTGCCCTAGCTCCAAGACTGTCAGGCCCCCGACCAGCCCCGGTGTGTTCGGGGCCTTGCAGAACTTCAAGGAAGACAAGCCCAAGCCCGTGCGGGACGAGTATGAGTACGTGTCGGACGATGGGGAGCTCAAGATCGACGAGTTTCCCATCAGGAGGAAGAAAAACGCCCCGAAAAGGGACTTGTCCTGTGAGTTGGGAGGGGGTGTCGGGGAGGGGGTGTGAAAAAGGCCCGTCCCGTCCCTGAGAGGTCCTCCCGGGGTGGCCGGCTCCCCTCAAGCGGCCCACTGGACTCCCGTCTGCTGTACTTTCAGTCTTGTTGGATAAGAAGGCGGTGCTGCCCACACCTGTCACGAAGCCAAAGCTGGACTCGGCAGCGTACAAGGTGAGCAGCCTTCTGGGCCCTCCTCGGTCTCGGAGGCCATCTCTAGGCAGTCCCCAAGGCTGCGGTTGGAGTGACTTCAGGGCGGTGTCTGAGGGTGTTTCTTACCCTCACTCCCGCCTTTTGTGAGTATTCTAAGGTCACATCCAACTCAAAGACACAGTGGTCATCTCTGCCGGGGCGTGTGAGGGGCATGTCCCTGCTGAGCCCCTTGCTGGGGGAGGTTATCGGGATCTGAGTCTGTTAGCTATTTTCCTCCAGCCGGAGGTCCCTCTGGGGCTACAGGCCCTGCCCCCGCCTCTCCATCCAATCATGGCAGCATCTCTTTGCATGTGTGACACACTGGGGCTCCCTCGAGTAAGGGTTCCTTTGAACCAGAGTTTCTCTGTGAATACGGCGCACAGTGTGAAGACAGTTTGGTCCTTTGTGGTCCTGAGAGAGCTCTGGCACCTGCATCTGCCCCGTGCGTCTGTGTGTTGGCCATTCATATGACCCCAGCAGTGTTCATTAGAAGGGCAGAGCTCTTTAAAAACATTTTAAAAACCTAGTTTAATCCCTAAAGAGAAAAAGTATCCCCCTCCCAACTCCCAGGCCACTTCAGTGGCTGGACCCTCCCCTGACCAGTGCCCTGTCTCTTGAGCAGCAGAGTGACGACTCCTCAGATGAGGGTTCGCTACACATCGACACGGATACCAAGCCCGGCCGCAATGCGAGAGTCAAGAAGGAGAGCGGGAGCTCGGCAGCCGGCATCTTGGACCTGCTGCAGGCCAGTGAGGAGGTCGGCGCCATGGAGTACAACCCTAGCAGGTGGGCCCCACCACCCAGCAGCACCCAAGAGCAGGGACCAGGCAGGCCCAGGGCTGGTCCTCAGCCACAGTGCTGGGAGCCTGCGAGGTGGACACACAGCCAGAGCCAGTGCTGAGCCACTCCCAGGCCTAGACAGGAGGGCACACCACAGGGTACAGATGCTGGACTGGTTGGTCTTGCTGGGGCTTTGCTTTCAGACAGGGCTTATTTATTTTGTGATGGTCCCTGGCGAGTTCTCTCAGAACCACAGGTTTTCAGTTTTAAGTGCCGAGACTTGCTTTTTTTCACCTGGAAATCTTACGGGAATTTCCACATGTACTACAGACAGGTAACCCAGGGAGCAGAGCTGCAGCCCCCTCATGGTACCCCTGGGTGCATGCAGGGGGCTGCAGCTGCCATGGGGACCACAGCCCTCCTGGTCCTCATGACAGCTGCAGATTCTCATTGCACAGATGGGGAAACTGAGGCTCTGAGGGCTTCCACTTCCACATGGCCACACTGCTAGGAAGCGACAGAGGCAGGCCCAGAATCCCCATCTGCCTGATTCCGGAACCGGGGCTTGGGGTCCTGGAGGGTTGACTAGTGCTGGGCAGTGATGTCTGGGTGTATGCACGCAACTGGTCCCTTGTCCAGCAGGGACTTGGCCTGAGGAAGACAGAGCCCCTGATTGGGTCCTGCCCAGTTCCCAAGGTCTGCCTCTGAGACTGTGGTTTCCAGAATCCATGGGCAACCCAAGGCCATGCTGCAACTGCTCCACACAGCCCCGAGCTTGCTCCGTGGGCAGGTGGAGGCCGCAGGCCAGGCCTGCTTTTAGACAGATGGGGGGCGGGCTTGGTCAAGGTGGATTAAGGGCTTGATTGAAAAAAGCTTTTGCTAAATCAATCGGCTGTATTTTATTTCATAAATTACTATTTCACATACAATATTATGTTCACGTAATATTGATCACAAAGCCAGCTGTAAGTTGCTTTCTTTTATTGGGAGTGGGGACAGATTTCCTGCTTGGCACTAGGTGGTTTCTATCCATGTTAAGCTCTTTGCCGCAGAGATATGCTTGTAGCTGGGGGTGAAGCCTGCCTGTGAGCTTCTCTTTCTAATTGGAGGCTGTGGTGCTCCACACAGCTCTTCTGGGGATGCCTGTCCTCTGGGAAAAAGTATGCGCTAGCCAGCACCTTGGTGACTGGTCTCAGTGATGGGACAGGCCCCTAAACACCCTAGGCCCCTCCGAGGTCCATGGAGAGGCCTCGGGGCCCTGGAGGTGGGGGGTGTCTGAGGCCACCCAAGATGAGGGCAGACAAAGCCAAGAGCCTGGGGGCCACCAGGTACATTGTTGTGGGCACCTGGGGACTTGCAGGGGGCATGGAGATGGGGACAGAGATGGGGAGGGTTTTGTGCCTGTCTGAGAAGGCGCTGTGTCCTGGGCTCCTGGCTGTGAATCTCAGCCCAGGAGTGGGCAGCTCATTCGTGGACACACTGATAACAAGAGACCCAGAACTTCCCCACCGAGCCCGTGCCTTGGGGGAGTGTGCCTGCCAGGGGCCACTGAGGGCGCCGGCCCCCCTCATCCAGCTGCAGGCAGTTCCTCTCCCAAAGTCTCCCATTTGGAGCGTAGGTCAGTTTTTGATGGTCCATTTGCTCTGTTTTAAGTATGGGCTGCTTGGAAAAAACAGCTGAAGAAAATGGAGGAAAATATGTTAATTTATTGTGGATCGTTTGCTCAGTGTTTACTGCTGGGGGAAAAGGAGAGGATTTGGGTATGATAATTGGGGGATTAATGTATTATTTTCCATGCCGACTAGTTAAATGTTGCTCATTGATTCACCAGCAACCCTGTGGAACCCAGGCATGCATGCTTCACCTCTTGGTTTGTCCAGATGGCATGGCATGGACCCTCACAGTGGGTGTCCCTGACCAACCCCCTGTGGCTGGGTGCAGGCCCCTCGCCCTCCAGTCTGTCTAGCCTTGCAGGCCATTTGAGGAGTCAGAGCAGAGCCTGCCAGAGGCTGCAGGGCAAGCTGCATGCTCTGGCTGGCTCCTGAGCTGGGGATGGGAGAGCATGTTCCTGCAGAGATGTCAGTGAGGGCAGGAGTGACTGCGCTTGCTCAGGCAGGCCCTCAGCACTGAGGCTTGTGTGGCAGGGCAGTGTGGTCCCAGCACTGTGGGGGCAGCTCCTGGCAGTGCCTTCTGATGAGCTCTAGAGGCTGAGCATGCTTGATTTTCCCACTGTTGTGGCTTTCGAACCTCCATCCTGTTCAGTTCCTGTGAAACCCAAAAAGCGATGCACTCCAGTGTGTCTCAGACAAGGCCTGGAAGGTGGGCTGGTGAGGGCTGCAGTGAGGGACCCTCCCCTGGCACAGGGTGTTCCCCTGAGTCTGCTGGACCCTCAGAGAGCAGTGGGTTCGGGCCTCAGAGCTGTCCTGCATGGGCAGCTTTTGTCCAGGTTGCCTCGCCAGCCCTGGGACTCCCTCTGTGTCTGGGCTCCCTGTAGCAGCTTCCTCTCCCTGTCTTGCTCCAGCAGAGCCTCAGACTTAGGAGCCGTCTTGCTTCTGAGCAGGGACTTGCCCCGGTGGGGCCACTGCCCCTGGTGCCTTGGTCTCTGTGTTTGGTGACACGAGGGCACAGGCATGCAGAGCTGGGTGGCCTCCTTGCCACTGAGTTGGCCTCTTTCTTGTCTCACGTGAGCACAGGCATGCAGAGCTGGGTGGCCTCCCTGCCACTGAGTTGGCCTCTTTCTTGTCTCATGTGTGCTGTCTCTGGGGAGGGTTCTGGGTACACAAGCCCCCACACAGTGCCTGAGTGTGCTCACAGCCACGAGCTTGCCAGCCTCTCATTTGAATGGTTTTACTGAAAGTGCTCCAGTGCTTCTGGGAAGTGGTGGAGAAGGGGGTGGGCAACTTGAGAGACAGTGATGCTGACGCAGGAGTCCTGGAGGGGTGGGTCCAGGGAGCAGAGGGAGAGGGCAGCAGGCACCCTGTGTGCCCCACGTATGGGTCCAGGAGGGCCCAGATCCAGTGTGGCTGGGCATCCCCTATAGTTCTGCAGAGATGTCAGCGAGGGCAGGATTGACTGTGCTTGCTTAGGCAGGCCTTGTAGGGTGGGGTGGGCTGCCTTGTCCTGGGGCTGGGTTTGGGCCACAGGGAAGTGGGCAGGAGTGAGGACTAGAAAGAGCCGTTGCAGGGGGGTACCTGCTGAGCTACACACAGCATCTGGAGCCCAGGGCAGACAGCTGACTCAGAGTTTCCGGGTGGGGCCTGGGCCTTGACATTTGTAAAACTGCCCAGGTGCACAGACAGCTGAGGGTCCTGGCCACAGGGGAGGTGTGGGGCAGGGCCCCATGAAGGGGTTAGGGATGGAGGGAGGTCCTCAAGGAGCCCAGGACTTGGCCTTGAGGGTCCTTGCCATTCAAGCCTCTGGTTCTGTGGGGTGACAGTAGTCATCCCATCTCACTACTCTGTGAGCCTAGACAGGCTGATCACATACCAGGTGTTTCAGAAGCTTCTTCTGGAAGGAGGGGAGCCAGTGTAGACAGGAGGAGGTGTGTGCACAGATGAGGGGCAGAAGACGAGGATGCAGATGAGAGACAGACTAGGCACTATGTGAGGGGCCACCTGAAGCTGAGAGCAGCGGAGAGTGGGGGCAGGGCAAAGAGAAAGCCAGGGAGTCTGTGTGGAGCTTGCCAGAAGGGGGTGAGCTGAGGTGCAGATGTGCCTGTTCAGGTGCAGCTGCAGGTGCATGTGCAGGTGGGTGCAAGTGTAGATGCAGGTGCGGGTGTGGGGGTAGGTGCAGGTGTAGATGCAGGTGTAGGTGCAGGGGTAGGTGCAGGAGTAGGTGCAGGGGTAGGTGCGGGGTAGGTGCAGGTGTGGGGGTTGGTGCAGGTCTAGATGCAGGTGTGGATGTAGATGCAGGGGTAGGTGCAGGTGTAGATGCAGATGCAGGTGTGGGGGTAGGCACAGGGGTAGATGCAGATGCAGGTGTATGGGTAGGTACAGGTGTGATGCAGTTGCAGGTGTGTGGGTAGATACAGGTGTAGATGCAGGTGTGGGTGTGTGGGTAGATACAGGTATAGACAGGTGTGGGTGTGGGGATAGGCACAGGTATAGATACAGGTGTAGGTGTGGGTAGATACAGGTGCAGGTGTGTGGGTAGTTACAGGTGTAGATGCAGGTGCAGGGGTGGAGGTAGGCACAAGTGTAGATGCCAGTGCAGGTGTGTGGGTAGATGCAGGTGTAGATGCAGGTGTGGGTGTGGGTGTAGGTACAGGTGTAGATGCAGGTGCAGGCCTGGGGATAGGTATAGGTGTAGATGTAGGTGTGGGTGCAGGTGTGGTGTGGAGAGAAGTTGCTGGTCACTAGCATGTGCCATGGAAGGGAGTGGGCTGCACTGCCCCATCTTAGGGTGACATGTGGGAAGGTTCCCTGCAAAGTGTGGTAGAGAATGCCCAGGGCTAGTTCTGCAGTTGGAGAGAGGCATAGGGTGGACCAAGGGGGTACACAGAGTGGCTGGGGTACAGGAGGGAGGTCACTGAGTCTGCTTGTTGGCTTTAAGGTGAGAGAGACCAGAATGTGACCATGTTAGGGTCTGGCCTCCCCTTCCCATCTGCTGTCTTCCCAACTCTCCTCTTCATGCCCATCTCTGTCCCCAGGCCTCCAGCCCTCCCTGTGGAGTATGGGTGGATGAGCAGAGCTGGATTGGGGGAGTGGCTGGTCCCTTCCAAGGGAGAAGTCATCACCTCACTGCCAGCCTCTCTGTTCCATGTCCTCTGCCTGCCACCCAGGCTGGGAGTTTGTGTGGGCCATGGGCTGCAGGCCAAGAGCGCTGGGCTGAGTTCCTGTCTCTCTGTGCCCCTAGCCAGCCCCCGGCCTCCCCGAGCACGCAGGAAGCCATTCAGGGAATGCTGTCCATGGCCAACCTGCAGGCCTCCGACTCCTGCCTGCAGACCACATGGGGCGCCGGCCAGGCCAAGGGGAGCTCGCTGGCGGCTCATGGTGCCCGGAAGAATGGGAGTGGCAGCGGCAAGAGTACAGGCAAGCGACTGCTGAAGAGGGCTGCCAAGAACAGCGTGGACCTGGATGACTATGAGGAAGAGCAGGACCACCTGGATGCCTGCTTCAAGGACTCAGACTACGGTGAGTATCACTCCTGCGCGGGGCAGGGTCCACGCTCAGCCCTAGAAGGCCTGACTGAGAATGGAGACAGTAGCATAAACACGGAGCTCTCCAAGTTACAGCAGCCTCAGCTCAGCAAAACCCTCGGCCTCTGACTGCTGTCCCTGGGAGACCCTCCTGTGAGCGAGGCTGGCCCTGGCCCACATCTGGCGGACACACTTGGGGTTAGTGGTGGGGCCTGCCCTAGTTTGACAAACAGGATGACAGCAAAGTGAACCCTTGTTTTCTGCACTCTGTGGGGGGGTGTGTTGCCGGGCGCCTGCTTGCCTCCTTGCCTCCCCCTGAACCTTGGGTCCTGGGCGTTCCTTGCCAGGCCTCAGAGGTTGAAGGACCACAACCTGCAGTAAGTGCAGGGTGGCACTTGGCTAGTGGGGGTCACAGGTCACTGCATTACTGTGTTTGGGCAGCTCCAGCCACAGGTCGTGCTCTGCAGGGCTCCCTTCACCAAGACTTGCAAGGCATGGCGGGGGCTGCCAGAGCCCACCCAGTTCCATGGATGTTAGACGATTTCTTTTTCATAGTAGCAGAGACTTTTCACCAAACAGAACCTTTCCTGGAGCCTCAAAGTGCTTCTCGCAGGAGCCGAGATGCCCTTGTTTGATTGTGGGGCCCCATCCTTCCCTGGTCCCCTACTCTCTGCTGCAGCTTCCTCCAGATGGGGCCTCTGGGGATTTCAAACTCTGTGAACAGATGTACAGAGGGCAGCCATTAGAGCACAGGGGCTCGCAGGCATCTGCGCCAGGCTGGGCAGATGAGGCTAGTCAGGTAGATGCAGGCACCCTCTTGTCTGGCGAGTCCCTGCCCCTGTGGATAATCTCTGGGATACCTGTGCCTATGTCTGGGGTGTCCTCACCACGGGCAGCTTCCATTGCAGCCGACAGTGGCACAGCCTGGCAGACCTGAGCATAGGCCCTGGGGTCACCAGTGAGGAAGGTCTGTGGCCACCTGCAGCCCCTATGCGCCATGGCCCTGCCCTGCACTCAGCGGACCCCACCTTCCCTCTGCCTTCCTCTAGTTTACCCCTCACTGGAGTCAGACGAAGACAACCCCGTCTTCAAGTCCCGGTCGAAAAAAAGGAAAGGCTCAGACGATGCTCCCTACAGCCCAACAGGTAGTGCTGGGACAGGGGTGGGGGGTCCACTCGACACCTAGTATGGCAGCCGTGACTTTGTCTGTGGTCCCTCCAGCCCCTGAGAATGTGGGCTCAGCTCTATGCCTGTCCTGTCCCGAAAGCTGGGTAGCCCATCTCACGCGATGGTCGGCTGCCTGCAGGAGTGCCATGGGTTTCACTTCTGCTTTGCTTCTGGGGGTTTGGGAGCCCAGATGTGCTTCAATGCAGCCCCCACTCAAAAGCCCTCACTCCCCTGGCCAGCCCCTCTCTGGTTTCTTCCCCAATGGGCAGCACCCCCTTGATGGTGGCTGAGAGACACCTCCTGGGGCAGCCAGTGGGGTGAGAACACCTTCCACATTACCCTCACCTGCCTACCCAGCCTCTCTGATCTTTCTGGGCCTCCTGGGCTCTGCCCCATGCAGACCCCACTGTGGCATCTTCCCCTTTGGGTGGGGCAGCTGAGTCTGCCCTGTTGTGAAGTGGCTTCGTATCCAGGGAGCCCTGTGCTCAGGCCTGCCTGGCCAGCAGGACAGACTGGGGTAGGCGCAGGGGAGCCCCAAACCAGGAGGGGTGGATAGGCCATGGCCTACAGCTTGACGGAGCTGGCCCTTCTCTTCCACAGCAAGGGTCGGGCCATCGGTGCCGAGGCAGGACAGGCCTGTGCGTGAGGGTACACGAGTCGCCTCCATCGAGACTGGGCTGGCGGCCGCTGCAGCTAAGCTTTCCCAGCAGGTGAGGAGGGGCAAAGGAGAGGGACACATGGCAGCCACGTCCCTGCTACCCCCACCTGGGCTCAGGCTCCCCAAGGCACCTGTTTCTCTACACCATGCACAGACCCCCTGAGCTGGGGGCAGTCACAGGCTTGGGGACATTTGATTAGAGAGTGCCCTATTCCTCCAGGCCCTAAATTCCCCATGTGGCGTCCGGGGGAGCTAGGAATTGACGTCCGGGGCCCTGACACTGGACAGCCCCATTACTGCTGAGGCTGGGCTGCTCTTTGGTGCGACAGCAGCTTGAAGAGAGACCCTTTCCCCCACTTCCCCCCTTCCCCCTTTCCCTTCTTCCCTCCTTCATCCCCCCTTCTTCCCCTCCCTCTCCCTTCCTACCCCCTCCCTCCCCTCCCCCTCTCCCTCCCCCTCTCCTCCCCCTCTCCTCCCCCTCCTCCTCCCCTCCCCCCACTCCTCCTTCCCTCCCCCTTCCCCCTCCTCCCCTCCCCTCTCCTCCCCCCTTCCCCTTCCTTTTCCCTCCCCCTCCCTCCTCCCTCCTCCTCCCCATCCCCATGTCATGCGGGTGTTTTTGAGTTGTCCTCAGTCAGAAGATGATGTATTCTGTCTATATGTGCTCCTGCCAATCTCATCGCCTACCTTCAGCTCGTCCCAGCTCAGAAACAGAGGGCCCTAGAGCCCCACATACCCTCTGAACCAGGCCCAACCTCATCTAGGTGCCCAAGGAAGTTAATTAGGATCAAAGTGAATATTCTTCCAGCACTGGGAGATGAATATGGCCGCTGAGTGGGGTAACGGGGTGGGAGCGCCATCCTACCGGCTCAACTGCTCAGTTAACTCACACTGATGGGGAGGCCGGGCAGCTGCTGTGGGTGCTGGTGCCCTGTCTCCATGAGTCCTGTGTCCCAGGCGGCCCAGAGTCAGGCCTCAGACCCCTGCCGCCCAGCCCTGCTGCGCTTGAGTGCCCCCAGCAAGGCCGTGCAGGCAGCTCCCTGCTTTGATGGCCCCCTGGCCGTGCATCTGAGGCTGCCCTGCGTATTCTGTTCAAAGGAGGAGCAGAAAAGCAGGAAAAAAAAGAGTGCCAAGAGGAAGCTGACTCCTAACACCGTCTCCCCCTCCACCTCCACCTCCGTCTCTGCCGGCACCACCTCCACCTCCACCACTCCGGCCTCTACCACCCCAGCCTCCACCACTCCGGCCTCCACCACCCCAGCCTCCACCAGCACAGCCAGCAGCCAGGCCTCGCAGGAGGGCAGCTCGCCAGAGCCCCCGTCTGAGTCGCATAGCAGCAGCCTGGCTGACCATGAGTACACAGCCGCCGGCGCCTTCACTGGGGCCCAGGCTGGCCGCGCCTCCCAGCCCATGGCCCCCGGGGTCTTCCTCACACAGAGGCGGCCCTCCGCGTCGTCTCCGAACAACAGCGCCGCTGCCAAAGGTACTGTGCCTGCTGGAGGCCCGCAGCCCTGCCCAGCCTGCCTCCCTGGGCAGCCCCAGCCTGCAGACTCGGCCCGTGATAGAGGGCGGCACATCGGGAGGGGCTCCTGGGCCCCGGGTGCTGCTGCGGTCCAAGTTAGTTGTGTGGTCGTGTGAGGGCGTCCTACGGCACAGGACATGTGCGCGTTCGTCCCCCTGCTCAGTGGGCGTGCGCAGCCCCCGATCTGCCTGCACCCCTGCACCCCGGCTGTGGGGCCCGCCAGCTGTGGAGACTGGGTGATGCGGCACGGGGTGCTGGCGGTGGCTCCTGGCCTTGTTACTGGGGGTGGGGCCCAGGCATCCTCACGTCCTCCTCGTAGTGCCATCCCCAAGTCCGTGCCCATCCTACCTTCCAGGGCCCTTGAGGACACGGCCTCTGAGGCAGAGGCTTTGCCAGTGATCCTGGACTCCTGAGGGGTGCTGAGCCCGGAGCTGGGGCCTCATAGGCCCATTTTGGCAGATGGGGGACTGCAGGCTGCCCCTTGGTGTCAGCAGGACCCTCCCCCACACCGGTGCGCATGCCCCTTGCCATCTAGCTCACTTTCCTTTTTTGTGTCCCTTCCCCCACTCCTCTAGGAAAACGTACAAAAAAGGGCATGGCAACCGCCAAGCAGAGGCTTGGGAAAATTTTGAAAATTCATCGGAACGGGAAACTGCTCCTTTAAGGTGTGGAAAGCCAGGATCCTTCTGCTCCGCTCAGGACCCCGGAGCCTCACGAAAACATATGCCTCCCGGGAGGGTGCCGAGCTGCGTCACCAGGGAGGGCCTTGCCTCTTCCTGGCTGCCATCTCCCCAATGAGCGTCTGTCCCTTGAGCCGGCGGAGCAAGCCCAGCATGGCCCCTCGATTTGAAAATGGACGTCTTTTCTCAAGTTGCTAAGAGTGACCTGTCCTAGAAAAGCGGGCCTGCAAGTTTGAGGACCATTCATTCCACTTTAAGGACAGCCTCCAGGCCTCCCTGAGCATGGGTGTGATTGCAGGGCCTCTGCAGCTCTGCTGACAGCATGAGTCCTTCAAGGAAGGCAGAGTGAGCCAATGCTCACCAGCCCCACAGTCAGAGCTGGCCCCAGGCTGGCAGCCTCCAGGGGCTTAAAAAAAGGCAAAGAACACAGAAAGAGAAGGAGCAAGTGGGATGTCTGTGTCCCCCCTTCTCTTCCTGAGTGATTCTCAGCCAAGTCCAGACAGTGCTTGGCGGGCAAAGAAGGGTCTGCCCCGAGCTCCCTGGTTGGCAGGTGGCAGCAAGATGGTGGGTATCCGGCCTGAATGCCCAGGAGTATTTCTCGGGGGCAGCTAAGACTGGCAGCCAGGTTGGTGTGTTAGCAGGCAGGGGAGCCATTGTGGGGTCCCCAGGAAAAGGCAAGGGCTCAGCCACACCTTGGGGCCTGGAAGGCCCAGGCTAAGCCATGTGGCGAGGATCATCTTGTCCTGCCGCCACACTCTGGAGAAGCACTTCTCAGCCAAGGCACCCATGCCCTGGGACAGGCAGGGCAGGGACAGCGGCCAGGCGGCCCGAGGACTTTCGGTCGGCACTTGTCTGTTCTCCCGTGTCAGCGTGTGGTGTCGCCTGCATGGGTCGTACCTGGGTGGTGTGTCCGCCATTGACACGGAGGGGCTGGATTTGTTTCTCAGGCAATCCTGTATTTTAATTTTAGATGTATTTCCTGAAGCATATTTTTCATAGAATGTAGCGTGTAAATAGCTTTTTAAATAACTTCTTTTTTATAAGAGTAAAAGTATCTTTAGGAATTTCTTTCTATAGAGTTCTTCATTAACATTTATACGAGTTTTTTGCTGAGTCTGATGGACAGTTGGGTTCTGATGCTTTTTCCTTTTCCTTCTTTCCTTTTACTATTAAGTATTATTTTTTTCTTTTAGGAACTAAGGTATTGCCTGAAAAACAAGTGATGTCTGTGCAGCCTTACACTCTGTCTTTACAGAAGCAAATAGTACACAAAAGATCTATTTCAGACACATTTTGAAGATGAATCTTCAACTTTAATACCAGCTCTTTGTTTTCCTTCTTGTATGATGAGGGGATTGGGGGATACAGTTATTTTACTAGCACCTTGTGAAGTGTTTCTGTGTTTTGTGATGCTGTAATTTATTAATGTTTGTAGCTTTTTATATTTGTACATTTCTTATGAGCTTTGTTTATATACCCATTACCTGGATGTTTTGTCCACAGGGAGAGGCAGCTTGGTGGAGGCCTTATCCACTCCACTCCCACTTGTCCTGTTTGGAGGGACGCAGTCCCCAGGGCCTGAGGCTGGGAGATTGGGAGTCTCTCGGGGCCCCAGGCTTACTCAGAACCGGTGTTTTTAAAGTTTCCTTTACCCTGTCCTTGTTGAACATTTATATAATCTAACCTGGACATCAAGCTGTTCTCTCTCTCTCTTTTTTTTTAATTTTATTATTATTATTTTGGCAACATGTACATTTCTAACAAAGTTTATCGTGGCTATTAAAGTGTTTTATTTCCCAATTCATATTACTCTTGTATCGAGTCCATGAGGTCTAAGGCAACTTAGATCAAAGTTTTAAAAAAGTAAAAATATTTCAGGTTTTGTACAGAACCATGTCTGTGTCATTTCTGCTCCGACTGCAGCTGTTCGCCCTGGCAGCAAGGGTGGTGGGGAGGCTCCGGCCGCCTGCGTTCCTCATGGGAAGCCTTGGGTTGCCCGGCCAAGTCACACGCAGCACCCCGGGCTGGCTGGCAGGAGTGGGCAGAAGAGACCCTTGGGGAGTGCGGGGGTGGCAGCAGCCTTTGAGACCCTGGCTCTGCCAGTCCCGGCCCTGAGGATGTCCTCGAGAAGCCTCTAGAAGCTTCTTCTGGACTCACAGGTGTGGGGTTTGGCTGAGTCCGTTGCGCACACACATGTGCACCCCAGCACAGATGCACACCTAGAAGCATCCAGTCCCTTGCACAGTCCAGCCTAAGTCTGATGTTATTGCAGTGAACCAGCAGGTACAGCCCTTCCCCGACAGGCACTCAAATGCCAGGAGCCATGTGGCCCCAAGCGTGCCCCTGGCTGTGGCTTCTCCCCTAACCTTGGAGTCGGTGCTGACTGTGCTGTGACAGTGAAGTTGGGAGGGTGAGGTCCATGGCACAGATGGATAAACAGAGTCCCAGCCTGCATCCTGGCCACTGGGTCTCCTCCAGCCACAGGGCAGGCTGTGGCTGAAGAGGGCCAACCCTGGGGACCTGGCAAGTCCAGTCATGGAGGTGTCCACGGAACCCCCGGGGGGAGTGCAGTTCATTCCTGCAGATGCTGGCTGGGCCAAGGCCCCTCCTTCACTTGGGCCTCCATCGCTGTGCCCATGGGCCGCCACCAGGAGCCTCATTCTCACTTCTGGGGCTCTTTCTGCATTGTTCGGGCATCTTACATCCCATGATGTGCACAGGCCAGAACTGAGATCAGGGCCACCAGTGTCATCTCAAGACTGGAAGACCCATGGCCTCCAACACGGCAGGTCCTTGTCTTACAGCTGCGAGATGGAGGGGAGGAGGGGGTCCAAGGACTCAGACAGCCAAGACCCTCCAGCCCCTCCCCAAGCCCCGACCCACCTTCCCTAGGAACCTCAACACGCGACACCAATGCAACTTGAAGACTTCCTTGGATGGGACTTTGCTTCAGAAATATCCTATGCTCACTGTCATTTCCAGCCCCTTCACCACAGGTGGTTGTGTGGCTGGTTCTGCCATCCGTCCACCACGCTGTGAAGGTGAAGCACTTGGGCATGGAAGTGACACCAGCCTGGTGGGCAGTGGCCGAGTTCTCGAGTTCCCACTTGGAAGGGAGCTGCTGACCAGCAGCAGACTTTGTGGGTCACACCTCCGAGATTCAGGCCTGTCTGTCCCTGCACCCTGCCCTGCTCTGGGGAGCAAGGTCAGCACCCAGTGCAGTGAACACACACAAGCAAACTGTCCCCAGTCCCGCCCTCCAAAGCTCGCTGGCTTCCACAGTTGTTTGTTGAGTGGCTACTGTGTGTCCAGCAGTGTGTGGAGAATCTGCCCCAGCTTTCACCAAGACTGACAACCTGGGGCAGGCATTATTATCAGCCAGTTCTGCCCAGGAGTCTACCAAGGCCCCTGCTGCTCACAGTGGAGAGGGACTCACACCTGCTGCTTGGACCACAGGACCACAGGACCACAGAACCACAGGACCACGGGAACACCGGAACACAGGAACACAGGAAAACAAGACCATAGGAACACAGGAACACAGGACCACAGGATCACAGAACCACAGGACCACGGGAACACCGGAACACAGGAAAACAAGACCATAGGACCACAGGAACACAGGAACACAGGATCATAGAACCACAGGACCACAGGAACACAAGACCATAGGACCACAGGACCAGAGGAACACAGGAACACGAGACCATAGGAACACAGGACCACAGGACCACAGGAACACAGGAACACAAGACCATAGGAACACAGGAACCCAGGACCACAGGAACATAGAACCACAGGACCACAGGACCACAGAACCACAGAACCACAGGAACACAGGACCACGGGAACACAGGAACACAGGACCACAGGAACATATGACCACAGAACCACAGGACCACAGGAACACAGGACCATAGGAACACAGAACCACAGGATCACAGGAACACAGGACCACAGGACCATAGGAGCACAGGACCACAGGACAGTGTGTGGAGGAGACATGCCTCTAGCTGGGAAGGGCAGTCTGCATGGGCTCCTGGATCTGACCTATGGGAGGTGATGTTTCTAGCAATGTGAGCAGAGGCGGAGGCAGGCAGCCAGACCCTGGGGTTGTCAGACATAAGCCCCGTGGGCTGAACAGAAAGGAGGGTCTGCGGTGGCTCAGAGCAGGGCCCCGGGGCCGCGCTCCCAGTGGAGGGATGCGGCAGGCCCTTGGGTGGGGGCCTGCAGTTTAGGAGCAGGCGGTGTGGGCTCTCCAGGACTGCAGCCTGCTGCTGGTGGGGCAGAGGCAAGGAACTCTCCCCTCCCCCTGCCATGTGCCCATCATCTCCATACCTGGTGGGGAGCTCAGCACCTCGGGCAGCTCAGTCTATTCTGCAGGGCTCTGCCTATCTAGGTGCCCAGGTCCTTTGGCCCCAGTCGGACCCAGAGCCAGTCCCTGAACCTTCAGTTGGCAAAATAGGGTTCAATTTGCGAACCTTTGGAGCCATACCCAGAATAACCACTGGGGGGCAGGGCAGGGCCGGGAACAAGAAGGATTATTGTGTGAGGTTATTTAGTGCCTGGGGCTGGGGCAGGTGCTGGGACTTAAGGGCTAATGGCAAGTGTGATGGTAATTTAGGGGCATGTTGTGAGTGCTGGGAAGGTGACAGTGAAAATCAGCTCAGCTGAGTTAAGCGGTTGAGGCACATGGGCTGTGTTACCTAGCTTATGCTTCACAGTTGCCCTGAGGGAGGTCTTCTGAGCATCTCTATTTCACTGATGAGGAAACAGGCACAGAGTCTCTCAGCTACTAAAGCAGGAATTTAAGTCCAAGCAGGTCAGCTCCAGGGCCCTTAGGCTTATACAGGAGACCTGCAGAGAGATGTTCTACAACCGGCAGCCGGGAGGCCCCTTGCAAGGCCTGCGGAAGGAGGGCTGTGGGTGTGGAGCAAGGATGTGGACGGCTGCAGCCAGGGCCTAAGCCAGTGGAAGGGCAGGGCGGGACTCAGAGCTCATCTAAGGAGTACCAGTGCCGTCCCCACGGTGGCTCTCCCTCCACGGGCTGCAAAGACGCCCACCCCTTTCCCCTTAGATAGGCGGGTCTCTGTCCCCTGCCTGCCCCAGCCTAGCCTGAGCTCTGTGCCCTAGCCTGTCCCAGATTCTGCACAGCCCTGGGCAAGGAGCCTGATTGGTGGATGGTGACACTGAGGCAGGTCTTGTCTGGGACATATGACTGCCAAGGGTCTCTGCCCTCCTTGTTTGCAGTATCAAGAGGCTGGAGGGTAGTGTGGAAGGGAGAGTTGAGAGGGCTGACTGGCCAGGGTTAAAAAAAGAGAGAGTTGTTGCTGATTTTAAAATCCAAGCTGTGTTCCAGGCCTCATGAAAGCAGTCTCCTTAATAATAATTCCCAGTGGTGACGGTGATATAAGCACTCAGATGGAAGGTATCAGACATCCGGGTTCAATACCGATGGTCTTGTCCAGTGACTCTGTGGCCAGTGTGGTCACAGTTCCTGAGCACCTACTGTGTGCTATGCAGGGCACTACAAGCTTTCCTCCACTGGCCAACCACTTAGCACGCTCCCTAAGCCTTGACTCATGGAGGGGACAGGGCTGGGTCATGGGCTGGGCAGGCTTAGAGTGTGAGCAGAGGGGACAGCCTGTGCCAAGGCCCTGAGACAGGAGCCAGCTTGCTGAGGAAGAGCCAGGAGGCAGGGAGGTGAGGAGAGGGGGGCTGAAAGCCAGCAGAGCCAGGGTTAGCAGGCTTCATCCCCTTAAGCCCCCTTGGCAGGTCTTTGCCAAGCCTGGCCGTGTGGCCTTGGAGGCAGCCTCAGTCTCCTCATCTCCAGAGTGGGGATGATGGAGCTGACCCCACATAGAGGTGCTCCAGGGCCCTGCCTCCCTGAGCGCCCCCCAATACTTCCCAACAGCCCCCTGTGGGGCACTCCCTCACCCTTCTGCAAGCCTGTTCAGAGGGTCTGGCTCAGTGTGTGACCTGGGGCAGGTTGCTTTCCTTCACTGGGCCTCTTTTTCCCTCTGCCTTTTTTTTTTCTTCTTTTTTATTTTATTTTATTTTTTTTCAAAGGCGGGGTTTCACCACATTGGTCAGGCTGGTCTCGAACTCCTGACCTCAGATGATCAGCCCGCCTCAGCCTCCCAAAGTGCTGGGATTACAGGCATGAGCCACCACACCCGGCTCCCTCTGCCTTCCTGATGGCAAGGCTGCCTCCACCTGAAGGAGCAGTGGACGTCCCCATTAAAGCTGAGGCCAGGGAGAGGTGGCCCCACCCAGGCTTTGATGTCCACCCTCTAGGCCTTATCAAGGGCAGTAATGGCCTGCAGCGCTGCCTTGGGTGGCCAGGCCTGGTCTGAGAACTTCTGTGGGTGGACCTGGCACCCAAGTGTGGTAGGAGGCGCAGGGGAGGCCTTGGGCCTTGAGGCGTGTGTGCTGGGCTGGCCTGTACCGATGCTTAAATGCTTACTCATTTCTAGTTTTCAGTTCTTTCTCATATTTTGGAGTAAATTTTTTTTTTGGTCGCAACTTAAAGTTTTTGTCCACAGAGCCCTGTGGCTAGAGGGACTGGCTGTGGTGAGTGGGGTGCTAGGTGGGGTGCCCGCAGGGGCCCACCTGGGCTGTGGATGCCTGATGGATACCTCCTGGCAAACCCTGGCCGCCCTGGTGAGCCACCCACTCCCATTGAAGCCTCTCCCAGGCTGAGTCCCACCGCTGCCTCATCCAAACAACCCCAGCAATGCCACCTCGGCAGAAAAATGATGCTGTTCCATTAACATCTGACACGGATTTGCAAGCCCCAAACAGACGAGCGAGCTGTAAACACCCGGCGCAGGCTGGGCCCTTGCCCGGCCTCCAAGTAGGATCCTTGTCATTAATCGTCCTCCTGCCTGCCCGGCTGGGCCCTGGGCCCCACTGTCCAGCCAGTGCTCTTCCAAGATCGGAATCCTCCTCGCCCCCTGCAAACTGTATTTACCAAACAATGGATGCGCCGGCTTTGCAGGCGAGAGCGGAAAGAGAGGGTGCACCCCACTTCTGGTGCTGATGGGGGAGGGTGGAGGTCCTGGCGCTGCCCTTGCCCACTGTGTGACCTGGGGCCTTGACTTCCTGCCTGTAAAATACAGCAATACCCCTGGTCCCCTGAGGGGCTTATGAGAATGGGACCCGAGGGCCTGTCATTCCACGATTCCACCTGCCTGGCTTGCTTGTGGGGACAAGTCTCACGGACTGCCTGGCCAGGATGGGTGGGCTGCTGAGGGGGCCAGCAGCTCCACAGAGCCCACCTGTCCACACACCTGCCTGCGTTTCTGCTCACTGTGGCTGATTTAACAGGTGTGTGAAGCCGCCTCCATGCTGTTACCTATGTCTTTTTACCCAGAAGAGGAAGGATTTTGTCCACGTGTTGTCTAGAATTGGGAGTACCACGTGTGTACACCAATATGAGGTTTTGTCTGCTTGTCAAAGGGAAATCTTTTATAAATATGCAGTGACCCAGATATTTGACAGAGGAAGTTTTGGTTTGCGACGTGCCCCGGAGTACATTTGTACTTCCTTCCTTCATTCTTGGGCTCTTCTGTTAAGAGTTTAGGAAAACTGCATGGCTTTGCCTCCTGGGGCCATCAGCATCTCTGCTCTGCTCCCTGGGCTGGCAGGGCTCCCCGTGGGGACAATCATCTTACCTTCGGGTGCCATTGGGATGACAGAGGTAAGCCACCTTTGTTCTGTGCCACGCTCACAGGCGGATCCACACGATGTTTACTGGGATCATTGCCATTGCTCAAAAATGCCATTTATTTCACCTTTAACTCTGGGGAAGAAGACCGTCCTGTTTCCTTATTATTTACTTTGTAAAGCACTCAGCTCTGCTCCCCTGGAATGTATTGTGATTCCCTGCAGAGCACTGGGATCACCCTGACATATTCTCCATTGGTATCCAGGTATTTGTGGCACACAAATATACAGAAATTACTTTCTCTGTGGATGGGTTTTTCCTGGTGTCATTAATCAATGTCTGGACTCTGTGCTCCTCCAGGGTTTCCAGTGCAACGCTGGAATATGTTCCCAATCTGCCAGAACCTTCTTGTCCTCCTCGGATTGATGAGCTGCAAACCTGTGGAGCAAGCATGAAAGCTGTCGGTGACCTCAGGCTGCATCCACTCTCCCTGCTCAGGGAGGAGGGGTTGTGCTCTCCTGGTCAAACCCTCCCTCTTCCCCTAACTCAGTGCAGACCCTCTCTGGGCCTAGCTCTCCGATTCACTCTAGGGCGGGGCGGGGGAGGGGCACGCAGTCTCCCAGGACCCTACACCAGCCCTGCCCGTCTAGGTCTCCTGATTTTTGTCCTTATTGCCCCAAATTCAGCTTTGAGCCACCATTTCCTCTTGTCACTTTCCAGCTCAACCACCATCTGTGGCTCCCCACTAACTGTTGTGGGATCCTGACATTCTGTGTCCTCCGTGCTCTTATACTGCAACTCTCACAGCCCCAGAAGGGCATCCTTTGGGCAATCATCAGGCCTCCCCAGGCCCATTTCACCTGTGAGGACTGTCTCCATCTGACCCCATGTTGGCTGCTGCTGGGGCCACAGTGGTGAGCCAGCTGTGGTCCTGCCCTTGGGGAGCCAGCTCCTGGGCAGGTAAGGGCCTTGGTGGTCAATGGGTAGCAGTGTGAATGGAGTGGCCAGGGACGCTGGAGGGGAAAAGGATTGGAGAGCCAGGAGAGAGGGGCACACAGAATTTTGGAAGAGGAAGTGCCAGAATCGAGTTTGACAAGAAGAGACTGATTCCAGGTAGGGGAAAGAGGGTGTTAGAGGGAGGGGCTCCAGGCAGAGGTACCCATGGGTGCACAGTAAGGGCCAGAGTGAGAGCAGGGAAGGACAGGGGGTGGCTCTGGTGGCTGGCCAGGCTACTGGAGAAGTGCGATTTGTACAGGGCACGGGCTGGGCCCCAGGCTGCTCAGGGTCCTGAGGCAGGTGGGGATGGGGGAAGGAGCTGCATTGAGCTTGGCCATGCAGGTGTGGATTAGGATGGACAATATATTCGGGTGGCCCTTCTGGGTCTGGGTTTTTTGCTGTTTCCTTCTCTGAGACCCCAGTGATTAATGGCTGGAAGGTGCACAGGCGCAGGCAGTCAGGGTCATGGTCAGGCAGCAGAGGCTGGGTCTGCCACTTCTACCACAGTGAGCGTGGCTGGCCTATCCAGGTGGGCCAGGGGCTCCTGGAAGCCCAGATGGCAGAGGGCAAGTCTTGGGATCACCCAACCACAGCCCATGCCAGGCAAGTGGCTGCTGGCCCTCTATCCCGTACTCCTCAGAGGGGTGCTCAGGTCTTTCTGGGTGCTCGGCCCAAACTTGGCTAGACTCTGAATTGAAAGCTACCTTTCTGGGCCAGCCTTAGGGGTGGGGGCTGGAGAAAAGATTTCCCCTCTGGCCTCAGTCTTAGCTCTGGGTCTGAGACCATAAACCAAACCAAAGAGAAGTAGGAACACAGCTCTGGGGCTGACGGCTATTGCCTATGGCCCCCAAGCCCTGGCAGTACAATGGACAACTGAGGCCAAGTGACATCAGTGTTCTCATGGCCCATCCAAAAGCAATCACACTTCAGCTTATGGGAGAGACAGATCCTCCCCCACTAGGAAGCCCTGTGGAAGTCCAGGTAATGAGAGCATTGATATTTGAGCAAGATGCTTCAGGGTGGATTACTGAGTTAGAAGCTCCTTCTAGAAGCAGAAGTGGGAACAGATGGTAAGGGCTCAGGGACCAAGAAAAAGGATGGTGGTAACAAGTCCTGAGCTGGGGCCACGGCCAGAGTCGTGAAGAGGACAGCACAGATTTGAGAGCCACCTGTCCTCCTATAAATCCTGGGAAGCTTGGAGAAAATGCCTAGCTAAGAGAAATGGAACCAACTGAGGAACAGACCTCCCATTCCCCAGAGCAGGACCATCCAATAGAGCACTCTGCAGTAATAGAAATGTTCATATCATGCAATCGAGCACTTGAAATTCATAAATCAGTGTGACTGAGTTATGAATTTAAATTTTTTCCTTTTTTTCAAAACTGAGAGGATCTGTGGAACAAAATTTTTAATGTTATTTAATTTTAAAGTAATCATGTGAAAAATCAAAGAAATGGAAAATAGAAAAGCGAAAGAGAAAATCAATGAAACAAAAAATTGGTTCTATGTAAAGATCAGTAACACTGATAAACCTCTAGCTAGAAAGATTAAGCAAAAAAATGAAGAAGGTACAAATTACTATTATCACAAACAAAAGAGTGGCCATTACTACAGATCCTGTAGGCATTAAAAGAATAACAATGTATATTAAAAATTGTTATTCTTTTAATTTTTAATACAAATAACAATTTATATTAAAAATTATTCCTTTAATTCTTTTAATTGTTATGAGAACAATAATAATTATTATCAAATTTATACAAACAAGTTTGGTGAATTAGATGACATGGAAATATTCCTTGAAAAGCACAAATAACCAAAACTGATGCGAAAAGAAATAGAAAATCTGATTAGCTCTCTGCATATAAAATTTTTTGAATTCATAATTAAAAACTCTTACAACATTTTATAAAGATATGGTATATAAACTCTTTCGGAAAATAGAGGATGAGGCAAAACCTCTCATTTTACAAGGCCAGAACTACCCTGATATCAAAACTATAGAAATTAAAAAGAAATTACAAAGAAAACTATACACATATATTTCTTACGTATGTAGTCACAGATTCTCCGCAAAATATTAGAAAACTAAATCCAACAGTATATACAAAGGATAATACATCAAGTTGAAGTGATGTAAATCTCATATCAATCAATGTAACCACACTAAGAGAATAAAGAAGGAAACCATGTGACTAAAAATCACTTGATGAAACTGAGTACCCATTCGACACAAAAGTTCCCAGAAATGTAGAACTAGAAGGCAGTGTCTCAGCCTGATGAAGGGCATCGATGCATGCTTTACGGTAAAGAGACTGAACGCTTCGCCCCAAGAACAGAATTGAAGTACAAATATCCATTCTCAGCACTTGTATTCAGCTTTGTATTTAGCCAGTGTAATAAGACAAAAAAAAAAAAACTAAAAAATACAGTTTAGATGACACTCACAGATGGCATTATTATATTTGTAAAAATTCCTCAAGAATCTACTAAAGAGATACTGGAACTGTTTTGAGCAAAGACCTGGAGCGTGAATCAGTTTTGTGTGTAATGGCCAAAGGAAGAGACAAAGAAAAAGTGATAAGACACTGGAAAGATTGGCAAAAGTCAGTTTATCAAGGTTACAGAATACAAGATCAATACTAAAAAATCTACTGGGCCGGGTGCAGTGGCTCATGCCTGTAATCCAAGCACTTTGGTAGGCCCAGCCAGGTGGACCTTTTGAGGTCAGGAGTTCGATATCAGCCTGGCCAACGTGGTGAAACCCCGTCTCTATTAGAAATACAAAAATTAGCAAGATGTGGTGGTACAGGCTTGTAATCCCAGCTACTCAGGAGGCTGAGGCAGGAGAATTGCTTGAACCCAGGAGACGGAGGTTTGCTGTGAGCTGAGATTGTGCCACTGCACTCCAGCCTGGGCAACAGAGCGAGACTCCATCTGAAAAAAAAAAAAAGTCAATTGTATTTGTACATTGTATTTCTAGCAATGAACAAATGGAAAATTAAATTATAAAGTAATACTTTTAACAATAGCATAATAAAGATGAAATATTTAGGGATAAAATTAACAAAAATATTTGCAAAGCCTATACCCTAAAAACTACCAAAACTGTTGAGGGAAATTAGAGAAGACTTAAAATGGAGAGAAAAAGCATGCTTATGAACTGGAAGAGTCATTATTTTTAAGATTTTATTTCCCCTAAAACCAATCTATTCATTTATTGCAATTTCAATCTTAGCAATATTTTTGATAGAAATTGACATAGAAATACAAAGGATGTAGAACATCTAAAACAAATAATTTTCAAAGAGAACAAACTTGGAGGACTATGCTAGTTGATTTCAAGAGTCAAAATAAAGTTATAAAGACTTCTTATTAGCTAGGTAAACAAAACAGTGTAGTAGATAAAGAAAAATGGAACTGAATGGAATATTCAGAAATTAATTCACATGCATATGGCTAATTGAGTTTTAACAAACGTACGAAGGCATCCCAATATGGAAAAAGAATGTCTGTTCAACAAATGGTGCAGGAAAACTAGACATCTGCCTAGGGGCAAAAAAGCGAACCTTGACTCTTAACTCATACCATACACAAAAACGAAGGCCAAAGAGATTCAAGACCTAAACTTAAATGTTAAAGCAATACATTTTCTAGAAGAAAACATAGGAGAAAATCTTAATAAACTTGTATAGGCAAAGACTTCTTAAACTGAACACAAAAAGAAGAAAACATAAAATAAAAAATTGGCAAGTTGAACTTCAAAATAAATTTTTTTGTAAGTTTCTAATAAAAAAATTAAAAGATAAGCCACAGGAAAGCTATAAACCTACAGATAGAAGAAGATAAATGAATCTCAAATAGGAGAAACCTAAAGAAATCCACACCAACAAAGACACATTACATTTAAACTTACAAAAATTACAAAGACTATATATATATATATATATACATATTTTAAAGTCAGAGAAACGGCACATTACCTAAAAAGAAGCACCAATTCAAATAACAGCAGATTCCTCATCTGAAACCATGGAGTTCAGAAGGAAGTGGTGCAACAATTTTCAAGTGAAAGAAAAGAGCTATCAACTCCAAATCCTATATTTAATGAAACTATCTTTCGTGAGTGAAGAGGAAATAAAGACACTCTCAGATGATCAAACACTGACAGAATTTTTTGCTAACACATCCACTCTTTAAAAAATGGCAAAGAAAGAAAATAATAACAAGAATACCTTTAGAAAGGAAAGAACAATGACGGAATAGATAAAAATTAAAAAGGCAAAAAGAGAAGTAAATGAAATTGTTAAAAACAGAAGTAAATTCTTCACGAGTGTTTCTTTAATTATATTTTGTGGTTGAAAGAAAACTAATAGTACCCTCAGACATGGTGCTCAATATATGAAGAGGAAATAATTAAGAACACTATATTTTGAAAGTCAAGAGTATAAAGGAAGTCTAAGTGGAAGTAAGATTTCTAGACATTACGCAGATTGGTGAAACATTTGTACCACTAGATTGCAATAAATAATGTATGTACATGGTAATATCTAGAACAACCACTAAGCACACTATACAGAGCTATATTATTTAAAATCATTAAAAATAAATCAGAATGGAACCCTCAAAAATGTTCAAGTAATGCACAGAAAGGCAAAAAAAAAAAAAAAAAAAAAAAAAATGAAATAGCAGAAAAAAAATTAAAATGGAAAAAATAGAAAATAATAATAAAGTAAATAAAGTAACAGACATGAGCCCTAATATGTCAATAATTGCTATAAATATAAATGGTCTAAATACATCAATTAAAAGCCAGAGACTGGCAGTGTGAATAAAACATGCCATGCTTCAACTACAGGCTGTCATCAAAAGACTCACTTCAAACATAATTATATAGATAAGTGAAAGTAAAAGGTTAGAAAGAGAGATAGGCATTGCAAGCATTAATATAAGAAAAAAGAATAAGTGGCTACATTAATATCATATAAAGTTGAATTTAGAGCAAAGATAACTGGGAACAAAGAAGGGCATAATGATAGAAGCCTCATTTAATGAGGAAGATAGAGAAATCCTAATTTTTACACACTAAACAACAGGGCTTCAAAGCATGTGAAGCAAAAACTGATAAAGCTGAAAGGAGAAAGAGATAAATCCACAGCTATGGTTAAGACTTAAACACACAACTCTTAGCAACTGAAAGAACAAGCCACTGAACAACAGAAGAATGCACATTCTTTTCAAATAGCCATGACGTTTACCAAGATAGGCTATATCTTGGGCCATAAAACAAAGCTTAACAAATTTTTTAAAAATTAAAATTATACAAGAAATGTTCTCTGACCATTTTGACTTAATCAATGGTCAGTGATTTAATCAGTGATCACTTAGAAATCAATAAGGTAAACACAAAAGGAACATCTCCAAACACTTGGAAAGTAAACAACACACTTCTAAATAATCTATGGGGGCAAAAAGGAGGTCTCAGAAAAGTCAATAATAAATAGAACTGAGTAAAAAATAAAATACATATTAGAATTTGTGGTATGCAGCAAAAGCCATGCTGAGAGGGAAATTTATAGCACTAAATGCTTATATTAAAATAGTAAAGTTCTCAAAACCATAATCTGTATTTGTAATAGACTGAATGTTTGTGTCTCTTCAAAATTCATATGTTGAACTCCTAACTTTCAATGTGATGATATTAGGAGGTGTGATCATTGTGAGGTGATTAGCTCAGGAGGGTAGGACCCTCATGAATGTGACTCATGCCCTTATAAAAGAAAACAGAGAGTTCTCTTGCCTCTTTCCATCATGTGAGGATACGGTGAGTAGCTGGCAGTCTATGAATTAGGAAGTGGGACCTCACCAGACACTGAATCTGCCAGCACCTTGATCTTGGACTTCCCTGCCTCCAGAGCTGTGAGAAATAAATGTTTCTTGTTTCAGCTACTCTGTCTATGGTATTTTTGTTATAGGACCCTGAACAGACAAGATAAGATTCATACCTTAAGAAATCAGAAAAAGAATGGCAAAATATCTCCAAAGCAATCTGAAGGAAGGAGATAATAAAGGTAAGGCAGAAATTGGTGCAACTGGAAAGAGGAAAGCAATATATAAAATTAAATTTTAAAAATTATTAAAGTTGATAATCTTCTAGAAAAATTAAAATAAACAGAGAGAAGACTTAAATCACCAACACCAGGAAGACCCAAATCACCAATACCAAGAGGGAATATCCTATCCGACTCTGCAACCATTTAAAATGTAATAGGGAATACCATAAACAAATCTATGCTCATAAATTTGATAACTTAGAAGAAATGGACCAATTTCTCAAATATCACAAGTAACCAAAATTCAACCAAGATGAATAAGACAAACTGAGTAGTCCTATTGCCATTAAATAACTCAAATCGATAATTTTAAAGCTCTAAAAAAAAAAGTCTTCAGGCCAAGATGGTTCACTGGAAAATTCTAGCAAACAATAAAGAATTAGCACCATTTCTACATAATTGCTTTCAGAAAATGAAAGCGGAAGCAATACTTCCTAACTCATTCTATGAAGACAGCATTATCCTGATACCAAAACCAGACAGAGACATTACAAGAAAAGAAAATGACAGACCGATATCTCTCATGAACTTAGATTTAAAACATCCTCAACAAAATACAAGGAAATAAAATCCAGCAGTATAAAACAAATTACACTATAATCAAGTAGGATTTATTCCAGAAATATAAGACTGGTGCAATATTTAAAAATCAGGTCATTAGAGAAATGCAAATTAAAACCACAGTGAGATACCATCTCATGCCAATTAGAATGGCAATCATTAAAAACTCAGGAAACAACAGATGCTGGAGAGGATGTGGAGAAATAGGAACACTTCTACACTGTTAGTGGGAGTGTAAATTAGTTCAACCATTGTTGAAGATAGTGTGTTGATTCCTCAAGGATCTAGAACCAGAAATACCATTTGACCCAGCAATCCCATTACTGGGTATATACCCAAAGATTATAAATCATTCTACTATAAAGGCACATGCACACGTATGTTTATTGTGGCACTGTTCACAATAGCAAAGACTTGGAACCAACCCAAATGCCCATCAATGATAGACTGGATAAAGAAAATGTGGCACATATATACCATGGAATACTATGCAGCCATAAAAAAGGATGGGTTCATATAGTTTGCAGGGACATGGATGAATCTGGAAACCATCATTCTCAGCAAACTAACACAAGAACAGAAAACTAAACACTGCATGTTCTCATTCATAAGTGGGAGTTGAACAATGAGAACACATGGACACAAGGAAGGGAACATCAAACACCAGGGCCTGTTGGGAGGTGGGGAATGGAAGAGGGACAGCATTAGGAGGAAGATCTAATGTAGATGACAGGTTGATGGGTGCAGCAACCCACCGTGGCATGTGTATACCTATGTAACACACCTACAAGTTCTGCATATGTACCCAAGAACTTAAAGTATAACAAAAAGAATCAATCAATATAATCTACCATATCAAAAGGTTAAAGGAGAAAAATATAATTATATCAACTGATGCAAAAAAGCTTTTGACAAAATCCAATAACAATTCATGCAAAGCAAAACTTTAGCTAACTAGGGGTGGAGAGGAACTCCCTCAATTTGCTAAAATGAAATCTACAAAAACCCTATAGCTAACACCATACTTAGTGGTGACAGACTGAATGTTTTCCCCCTGAGTTTGGGAACAAGGAAAAATGTTTGCATCACCACTGTTATTTCACACATTGCTGCGTGTTCTAGCTACTGTGATGAGGCAAGGCAGAAGAAAAGCACACAGATTTTAAAGGAAGAAATGAAACTGTTCCCATTTGCAGATGACATGATTGTTTATGTAGAAAATCCAAAGGAATCTATAAAACAAAACAAAACAAAAACTCCTACAAGTAGTGAGTTCAGTAAGGTTGAAGGATAAAAGATCACTATACAAAAGTCAATTGTGTTTCTGTTTATTAACAATGAACATCTGGAAACTGAAACTAAAACTACAATGCCATTTTCACTCACTCCAGAGAAAATTAAACACTTAGGTATAAGCATAACAAAGCATGTACAGGGTCTGAAGCACTGACAATTACAAACTGTTGATGAAAGAAATAAAAGAAAACCTCATAAATGGAGAGTCATACCATGTTCATGAATTGGAAGACTCAACATGGTAAAGAAGTCAGTTCTTTCCAAACTGATCTATAGGCTTAATGCAATTCGTATCAAAATCCCAAGAAGGCGTTTGGTAGACATAGAGAAACTTATTGCAAAATGTACATGGAAAAGCACAGGACTTAAAGTAGTGTTTGTGTTCTCTCAAGTTCATATGTTGACATCTTAACCCCCAGTACCTCAGAACATGACCTCATTTGGAGACAGTGTCTTTACAGAGGTAATCAATTTAAATCAAGGTTTTTGGGTGGGGCCTAATTTAATATGTCTGGTGTCCTTATGAAAGGAGGAAACTTGGAGACTCACACACACACAAGAACCACGGAAAGATGAAGACCACTATCTACAAGTCAAAGAGAGAGGCCTGGAACAGATTCTCCCTCAGCCCTTTGAAGGAACCAACCCTGCCAGTCCCCTGATCTCAGACACTCATCCTCTAGAAGTGTGAGACAGTATATTTCTGTTGTTTAAACCACTGAGTTTGTGGTACTTTGTTATGGCAGTCCTAGCCAACTGTCAATAATAAAATTAGCTAAAGCAGTTTGGACAAAGAAGAATAAAGTGAGAGGAGTCACTGGATTTAATATGAAGGCTTACTCTACAGTTAATATGAAACTACAGCTACAGTGATGAAGAAAGCTTGGTGCTGTCGGAGGGATGAACACACAGATCAGCGGAACAGAACAGAGACCTCAGAAAGAGAGCCACACAAGTACAGCCAGCTGGTTTTTGACAATGGTACAAAAGTAATATGGTGGAGAAAGAATAGCTTTTCCAACAAATAGTGCTGGAGCAATTACACATTCATAGACAAAACAATGAACCTTGACCTAAGCCTCACATCTTATCAAAATATTTACTCAAAATGGATCATAGTTTTGAGGGTAAAATGTAAAACTAAATGACTTTTAGATAAAGACATAGAATAAAATCTTTAGCATTAGACTAATTAAAAGGTTCTTAGACTTGATACCAAAATAACAATCCCCAAAAGGAAAATTAATAAAAAATAAATACTTTTGCTGCTCTGTGAAAGACCCATTAAGAAGATGAAAAGATAAGCCATGGTCCATGAGAAAATGTCTGCAAGCCACATATCTGACAAAGGACTAGGATTGAAAACCCTTCAAAACCTAACAGTAGAAACAATCTCATCAGAAAACTGGCAAAACGCTTGAACAGACATTTTGCTGAAGGTGATATGCAGATGGCAAATAAGCAAGTAAAAAAATGCTCATCCCTAGCCATTTGGAAAATGCACATTAGACCCACAATGGGATATTATTACACACCTATGAGAACAGCTAAAATAGAAAATAGTGACCACACTAAATGCTGTGAGGATGCGGATAAAGTGGATCACTCATTCATTCCTGGTGCAGCCATTCTGGAAGGTACTTTGGCAGTTCCTTTTAAGCCTAAAAAGGGAATTACTAGAGGACCCAGAAATTGCATTTCTTCCAGAGACATGTATCCCAGAGATAAATCCTTAGGCATTTATTCTAGAGAAATGAAAACTTATTTTCATATCAGCTTTCTTTATAATAGCATAAAATCTGGAAACAGCCCAAATGACCTTCAATAAGTGAATCTCAAAATGCAGTGAGGTACATCCACACCATGGGGGCACCTTGCTGATAAAAAGGAATGGGTATTGATGCACCAGAAATGTGGATTAATCCAGGGAACTATGCTGAGCAATTAAAAAAAGCTAGTTTCAAAAGGACACAGACTGCATGATTCCTTTCATACAATATTCATTAAATCATATAATTATAGAAATAAAGAACAAATTAGAGGTTGCCCAGGGTTAGGGCTGGGGATAATAGGGGTGCCATGAGGGAGTCTTTGGAGATGGCACAGTTAAAGATCTTGATTCTGGTGATGGTTACGTAAAGCTACACATGATCAAACTGCACAGAGCTATACTGACACATACACACGAATTAGGGCATGTATAACGGGAGAAATCTGAATAGGTTCCATGGATTCTACCAATGTCAGTTTCCTCGTTTTGATATCATACTCCTGTTATGCAATATGTTTTCATTGGGGGGGTTGGGTGAAGAGTGTATAGGACTTCCCCATACATTTTATTTTTTGCAAATTGCTTTGAGTCTACAATTATTTCAAAATAAAAAGTTAAAAAAGGCGCCACAGTTTGGAGGAAAAAATCTAAACGGGATATATTGTCCGAAATATATAAAGAACTCTTAAAACTCAGTCGAAGACCAAAAACACAATAAAAGTGGGGCAAAATATTTGAAAGACTCTTCAAAATGAGGATATTCAAACGGCCAATAATCACATGATAAGGTGCTTGGCAGTATTAACTGTGCAAATGCAACTTAAAACCGTAATGAAGTACCACTCACTACATTCCACTAGAATGACTAAAATTAAAGTGATTGACCATGTGTTGAAGAAAACGTGGATCCACTGGAACTCTTACACAGCCCGCAGCAGTATAAAATGCATCCCACTGGGTGAAACATGTTGGTAGTTTCTTATCAAGTTAAACACATACCATAAGCACCATCCAAGGTTATGGCCACACAAGACCTGGCCATAGCAGCTTTAAGTTCCTTTAACTGGAAACAGCCCCGAAATCTAGCAATGGGTGAATGGATAAACAAACTCTGATACATTCATACAATGGAATACTACTCAGCAATGAAAAGGAGTGAACTGCTGATAGGCAAAATCACAGGGATAAATTTCAAAACCATTATAC
This sequence comes from Cacajao melanocephalus, assembly GCA_963573385.1. NCBI lineage: Eukaryota > Metazoa > Chordata > Mammalia > Primates > Pitheciidae > Cacajao > Cacajao melanocephalus. Next base: position 120,167 of record CAUYLG010022029.1, read on the forward strand.
TGACCCAAAGAAGCCCAACCAAAATGGTACCTGTGGTATGATTCCATTATAAAACTCTTGAACAAGTGAAATTTGCCTAATAGTAACAAAGGCAATTACTGCCTGAATGGGGCCAGGGCAGGGGGTGGGGTGGGGATTAAGTACCAAAGGACGTGAGGGACATGAGGGACATGAGGGACATGCGGGAAATGAGGGAGGGCTGGATGTGCTCTATACTTTCACTGTGGTGAGAGTCAAAACACATCGAAATGAACACTGGAAATGGGTGGATTCCACGGTATTTAAATCATACTTCAATCAAGTTGATTTTAAAATGCCCTTTTCTAAGGCTGAGATTCAGTCCGGTGAATCGCTCCACCGTCCCAGCTTGGGAGCTTAGCATGGCTCTTCCTGCACAAGGGCTTACATGTGAAAGCGCTCTTCCTCTACTTTGCCTCCTTTCGGCAATAAGCATAACCTCTCCGAAGCTGACCTGAGCCCCTCTTTGCCCGGGGCTGTTTTCCATCCAGAAGGCCCTTCCCTTTTTGCTCTTGGTCTGTTGAATCCTGCTTTTCTCTTCTAGTCTGCTTCAGGCATTTCCTCCTGCACGAGGCTTTTCCAGGGTACCCCGGCTCAGTAGGGCCTTTGTGAGTCCTTTGAGTCCCTGTGGTGCCACAGTCCCGACCTGCCGTTTGGTCTTTCCAGAAACCCTGCCTCCCTTCTCTTAGGATTCCCTCCGGGGAAGGGACCTCCAGCCCCAGGGCTGGCACAGAGCCCCTGAGGCCCCGCCCTCAGGGCCCCCTGCTCAGGGCCTGTCCTAAAACCGCCAGGGCTTCTGCTGCATTTGGGGAAGGAAACCTGCATCCAGTCTCGGCGCGGGCGACTCTACCTGTGTTTGGAAATCCAAGCCTGACAGGTGGGGTGGGCCTTGCTCTCAGGGGTTCGGAGCTGATTGGTTAAAAGGTTTTATAAAAGCGTGCTAAATAGACCGTGCAATTGTGAGAGTGAGTTCTCTGGTGGAAATTACCCAGCCATTTGGTTTTTATTTTTGCAAACGTGGCTCCCCCCTTTTGAACACTCACTTGATACGCCTTCGCTGCCGTGTAAACACCAGGCTTACGGGTAATTGCAACAGAACACTGTCTCGCTCGGGGAGCCTCCGCAGGGCGTCCCCTCCCCGACTACTGCGGGAAAACACGCCTTGGCCTTGGGAGCCACTCGGCACCCACCCCCAAGGCTTCAAGGTCTAAAACATGCCAGTTGGGGGCCCACCCCACAAGACAAAGGCTGGGGCTTGTGGAAGGAGCTTTCTCGGGGGAAAGGGAGCGTGCAGCTTCCTCCGGCCTCAGCCTTGATGTCCTGTCTCCTACATTTCCTGAGTAAGGGAGGTCCTCATTCATCCTTCAGCTCTGGCGTCCCAACTCCAGTCCCCAGGGACAAACAGCTCCCGGTTGGTCTCCAGGCCGCCCCCTCCTGTCCACCACGGGGGGTCCTGGTCCTCCCTGCCCCACCTGGACTTAGGCCACCACGCACGGATCCCCCCTGTCCATGAGTGTTCCCATTTGGTGCTCAGACTCCTACAACAACTCAAGTCTCCCTCGGGGAGGACTTTCCCTTGCTGTGTGACTGTCCTGAATCTTCTCAGGGTGCTGTGGGTGCACTTTCGGCCCTCGGCAGACTGGACCATGCTGAAGGGTGAGGGTGGGAGCCCGTCGCAGAGCGCGGGGCCCGGGAAGCCATGGCACTTGCAGCCGGACGTGGAGATGGCCGTTCAGCCAAAGCTTTCCGCACACGGGCTATTCCCAGAGGGGATCGGGCCGCAGAGTCCAGAGGAGCCCCTTGCCCAGGTTGCTGAGGCCCCGGGAGGGAGGCAGGGGCCAGGTGGGGCCAGTGGGGTGGGCAATAACGGGTCCAGGTGGGGCAACACCCTAAGGCCTGGCGGACAGAGCTTGGGGTGGGGGGGCTGCACATGGCTGGGGAGGGGCTCTGAATGGGCCCCGCCTCCCTGGGGACACACAGGCCCATGGAAGCCAGGGGTGGGAGCGCTTTCAGGCCCTGGGTTCAGCCTCAGCCCAAGCCCAGAAGCCTCTGATTTCCTGTCCAGGGCCGCCTCCCCTGCTGCACCTCAGCCACCGACCCTCACTCCTCCCAGGCATCTGCTCCACCCTGGCTGCCTTGCAGCTCCGTGTGGTCCTATCATCTGCAAGGGAAAGCGAGCAGCGGGCTGGGCTGGGAGGATGACGCCTCCAGGGGAGGAGGTCTGAGCCTCCCTCCTGTGCAGCTGAGGAGGAGCCTGGCTCAGCATCAGGTCAAGCGTGGAGGGAGGGAGGGAGAGTGAGCGCTGACGGTCACGAGGTCTCCTCGTGCTTCACTATCCTCATTTGTAAAAAGATGTGGGGCTGAACTTCCACTTCTTGAACTTGCAAGGCTGCAGTGGGCGTTTAGGCATGGCGACGACATGTGTGAAACTCATAGCTCTAGCTGGATACAGGATGGACGGGTGTAATTGTCAGAATCATGGGCACCAGATGACCTCTGAGCTAATAGCCCTCTAGCCCAGCCAGGGCCCAGTCTTTCAGGTCAGCCCTGGTGGTGGGCGCCTTCTACACCTCTGGAAAGTCCACAGAGTGGGAGGCTACTGGGGAACACATTCCCACCCCAGCAACACCAGTCTGAGCTTCCGCAGCCCCCAGGGCCCCTGAACTCGGCAACTATGACCAGCTTGATTCCTAGTGAGCATTTGCCCTAATTATTACTTTGCCCCCCAGAACTCCAGTGTTCTGGAATTTTCTCACAGCCTAAGGAGGGCAGGCATAGGAGAGCAACCTTGACCCTGCCGTGGGGAAACTCCCTAATCCTGTTCTTATAAGTGTTGCTGTTGCTGAGAGCTAAATGCAAGCCAACTGGATGGCATGCTGAGGAGATGAGCTGATGTCTTGGCCTCTCAGTAAATGTGGGTGCAATGATCCCTGGCTTCCCCCTTGGCCACTGGATCCATCATTTATGTTATCTGAGCATTCCAAGGGCCCTAAAGGCAGCAGGATGGAATACTTGTCCTTTGAAACAAATGAGGACATGGGGTCCTAGTGAGGTGGACCCACTGGAAGCAGACCCTGAGATAAGCCTTTTGAGTTCAGTGGTTTGTCTGGGAAGGGAGCCCAGGAAATAGCAGCAGTGGGTGAGGAAGTGGGGCCAGGGCAGAAGTGAAACCTCAGTTCCCCCACTGGAGGGATGAGTGAGTTGCAGAATTTACCCACCACTCTTGTCAGCTGCTGGTTGAGAGCTGCTCCCAAGGGACACCTATATCCTGGCCCCTCCCCCATACCTGGCATTGGCAGAGGGCTCTCTGGGAGCTGGATAAAGTCCTCCAGCCAGGAGTCCCAGGTGCCAGGTTGGACAATGACCCAGAGCTGGAAGCAGTGAGTGCTGAGGGGTGGGTGGACAGTCGTGGTGTCTGTGTGAGGACACAGGTAAGGGAGCCCACTTCTTGAGGACATAGGAATCTTGTTCCTTGTCACATCTGCACACCCAGCACTTGGCTTGGCCCAGAGAAGGTGTCCCTCCATTCCAAGTGGAACCTGCCTTGGAAGATGCAAACAGGCTGGAGACTCCTGGAATCATCTGGAAGCTTCTTTGCTCACTTATCTGGCTGGGGAGTGGGATGACTCACACGGCTTGGGCTTTCTCACAGCATGGCAGCTTCTATGAGAGACTGCAGGGCTTTGTGGGCAGTGGTGCCGTGAACCTATTGGAAGCTGGGCCCTGAGGGAGGAAACGTCACAGAGCTGTTTCCTCCTGCCCTGTCATTCTGTGAGGTCACAAGCCCAGGGACATTCCAGAGTAGGGACATCGACCTCACTTCTTGATGGAAGAGATATCAGAGAATTTGCAGCCAAATTTAGCATCAGCAGAAATAGCAGTAATGATAATGACTGTTCACTGAGCTGGGTGCTGGACCGTACCCATCCCTCCTGCCCACCCATGACACTCTGTGAGGTGGATGGTACCACCCTTAGGGCACCCCATGAGGAGGCAGACCAGTAGTATGGTCAAGATTTGGCCTCCAGGGTTTTTCTCCCAGGCTCCAGAGCCCACTTCCCTTTTGTTTTATTTTATTTTTACAGAAGGGGTCTTGCTATGTTGCCCAGGCTGGTCTCAAACTCCGGCCTCAGGCAATCCTCCTGTCTTGACTTCCCAGAGCATTGGGATGACAGGCGTGAGCCACCCCTCCCCCAGCCTCCGTTTCCCGTTTGTAAATCACCGCACACCACTGCTGCATGAAGGCCTTCTCCATTCTGTCATTAAGTGTTTCTCAAGCGCCGGTCATGGCAGCCGAGCTGGACGAGGCCCTTGTTTCCTGGAGCTCATGGATGGGGCTTGAGAGGCAAGAAACCGACAAGGACATGCCAGTCCCAGGAGGGTTGGAGTGACGGGTGCAGTGAGGAGTGGGACAAGGATTTGTGATCTGAGACCTCAGTAGAGAGAAAGGCTGACTTATGCACAGACCCAGGGGAAGGGTCCTCCAGATGCTGGATACAGCACATGCTAAGAACCTGGGTGCAGCTGAGCTGGCGGGTCTGATAGCTGACAGCAAAGACTTGGGAGGTTGGGAAGGGGGTGTGAGTGGAGAGGTCACCTGGAGTCATCCTTAGGGGCTTGCAGGGGGAGGGGAGAAATGGGAGGGATGAGTAAAGGAAGGAGTCACCAAGGCCACCCCAAACCCAGCTCTGTTCCCTCCCTCTCCACTCCCAGGCCACATGCTTGGACCTGTAAGGAGGACCTGGCCCCCAAGAGGACTTGGACGTCACTGCCAAGGCCAACCCTCTGTCCCCTACCCCCGTCCTTTCCTTGGTCTCAGTCAACAGGCGGCAGATCAAACGGCCCCCTAGGGCCTGGCCTTGCCCATCAGGGAAACATCACATTGCTCTGGAATGAGGTGATTTCGAGCAGCCGATGCAAGGAAATGGGTATTTATGTAACAGTGGGCATGGTTTTTATTTTCCCTAATTTTCAGATTACTTTCGATTAGGTCTCTTTGGAGCAGAAAAGGCTTGAAGTGAAATCGATCCTGCCTAAATCATTATGGCCCGCTCGGCCCCAGGCCGCCTCTGCAGACAATTACCCCAGACCCCAGGGTTAGGGGGCAAACTTCAGGCGGGGGATACTTCCTCGGAGCTCACCCAGCCCCGAGTGGCCAGGGCCCCACTGGATGGGGCCTTTTGTGCTCGTGTGGTACACAGCGGCCATTGATTTGGTCCCTCTGACCAGGGGGCGGGGGAGGGAACCGAGGAGAGCAGTTCTCGCAACATCTGGACTCTATCTCTTCTTCCTACCCTCAGTCAGGACTGGGAGGGGTGCGGTGAGGAAAAAGAGAAAAATGCCCAGGCCAAATTCGAATGCTTTCATACGTTTTGCACTAGAAATGTTTTGACATGAATATTTTTGTCAGTCTCCAGCGTTTGCCCAGAGAAACTCAACTCCACACAACGGCTCAAATATATTCTCTGGTTGACTCTGGAGGCACTCGTTGCAAGGCAGGCAAGCTGGGCCCAGGCACCTGTGAGGAACGCCTGGGGCAGGCAGGGGTGCTGGAGACCCCAGTGACATCTGGGGAAGACCCAAGTGTGGCACCCTGCAGCCAGGAGGCATCTTTCTGAGGTCCACCCAGGCAGGTAGTGCCTGGGCTCCAGCTGAGTGCTGGGTGACTGGAAGCCCGACCCAGAGGGATGGAGGGAAGGAGTAGATACCTTGGGAGGGAACACCACACATGTTAATAGTGGTTTTCTTCTGGGAAGCTGGAAAAAATAGTCTCTTTTCGTTTTCGTTTTTTCTTGACTATATTTTTTCCACTTTCTATAATGAGTATGAATTACTAAAAGGTTAATAAAAATATATCTCTTCCTTAAAAAAATAAAGCATAAAATTACCATATGACCCCTCAGTTCCACCTCTGGCTACATACCCACAAGAATTGAAACTAGGGGCTGGGCGCTGTGGGCCTGTAATCCCAGCACTTTGGGAGGTCAAGGCAGGTAGATCACTTGAGGTCAAGAGTTCAAGACCAGCGTGGCCAGCATGGGAAAACCCCATCTCTACTAAAAATACAAAAGTTAGCCAGGCGTGGTGACACACACCTATAATCCCAGCTACTTGGGAGGCTGAGGCAGGAGAATCACTTTTACCCGGGAGACAGAGGTTCCAGTGAGCTGAGATCACACCTCCAGCCTGGGTGACAGCAAGACTCCATCTCAAAAAAAAAAGAGAAAGTAGGGACTCTAGCAGATATCTGGCATTGTTTGTCCTACTGACAGGGTAGTCAGAGGTGATGCGTCCCTTCTGGGAGGGGTGTCTGACTGGAAGTGGGAGGCTCTTCAGAGCCCTTCAGAGCTCTCTTTCTTTGCTGAGGAGGCATTTGAGATGAGGGCTGCTGTTATAGCCAGTGTTGAATCACACGACCCTATAAATCCCACCCCTCCATAAGTCACATGGGACATAAATTGTAGTCAATGACTAGAATGATCAGAGATCCCTGCAGACTATATGGGACAGAGGAAAAAAAATCTCTGTTGCTTTAAGCCACTGAGATTTGGGGATTGTTTGTGACTGCAGCAAGACCAAGACAATCCTGACTGGGGCAGATGTTTCACATAATGGGTTTTCTAGAAAAATTTAGATCTGCACATGAAGCCCATGCTACCTCATGGCAACAAGTGGCTGAGCTGAGTGGTAGCTTTATTTGGGGGCAGGGGATCTGCACTTTGCCTCCGTCTCCATCCAGCCCATTAACTCACTTATGCTCACTCATGTCCACACCAGAATTTGCTGCCCTGGCTTGGCTTCCCCTGCAGAAGGGCCACACAAGGGCACTCTTGGAGCCCCCCACCACTGCTAAGAATCCCTGCTCCCAGGAGAGGTGCTGAAACTCAGCCATCCTGAAGGGCCTGAAGATTGTGCCCACCTAGGGATGTCTCTATCCAACACTTAGCATTGAGCTGGGGGGGTAGCAGGTGTTTTAAACACTTTCGTGGACTAACAAACTCTTTTTTAAAAAATTATACTTTAAGTTCTGGGGTATATGTGCAGATCTTGCAGGATTGTTGCATAGGTACACACATGCCATGGTGGTTTGCCGCCTGCATCCCCCCAACTCTTAAACTGAAGAAATGACACTCCACAGTGGGATTCCAGCCGTCGTCGGGAGGCGGGAGTTGTCTCCACATGGAAGTCTGACTGTACTCACAACCATCTGCTCACTTCTGTTGCCAGATCTGAAAGACTTTATTCTAGGGGCTCATAAAAGGTGATAGGCACCTGGAGTAAGAGGACAGTGAGGCTCAGAGAGGGGAGGTGACCTGATCAAGGTCACACAACCAGCAAGTGGAGAATATGAAGGGCCCAAACCCAAGGCTGACATTCACTCACAGGATCTCCTCCATGAGGGCTTTCCAGAAGAACTCAAAGATCTCCTGCTTCTCCTGATCTCCTCAAAGGTCATCAGACTCTAGGGTCTTCAGAGAAAGACCTTAGTTTTCCTTCTTTCCTGGAAACAAACAAAAGAATCACCTCTGAATGCTGCCATCAAGTGGCTGTGGGTCCTGCTCAGATACAAGTCCCACACCTTCATTTGAGTGATCTGAGTGTAAGTGACTTTAGTCACTTTCAACCATGTTATTCCTAGAGCTATTCCACTCAGAAAGTAGATTTTCCCCTTGTGAAATGCTAGGATTCCTATCTGGAAATAAAATGAGTATTTTCCCTTCACTTGAAGAATTAAGACTGAAAATCGGAGAAATGTTCTCCCTCCTTCTTCCTTGAATATGTAAAATACACTTGTGTTTGCTTCCAAAGTGAATATACCTAGCCTGAGAGGACTATTTACATGGAGCTTGTGTTGGGAAAGGCAAAAATCCAATCACCTGGTGCTACTAGGTCAAGGTGGCTGCCAGGTGAGCCAGGGCATTGAGCTTCCTGCTTCCTCCCTGCCTCCCTCCCTCCTCCCTCCCTTTCTCCCTCTCCCTCCCTTTCTCCCTCTCCCTCCCTTTCTCCCTCTCTCATTTCTTCCTTTTTTTGATTATTTTTTGAATGTGACAAAATATGCATAACATAAAACGTATCATTTTAGTCCTTTTAAAGTGTACAGTTCAGTGGCATTGAGCGCATTCACAATGCTCCACAGACATTGCCACCCTCCATCTCCAGAACTTTCACCAGCCCAAACTGAAACTCTGTGCCCACCAAGCAGTCACTCCCTAGTCTTGCCTCTGCCAGCCCCTGATATGCGTTATTCTACTCTCTTATTTCTGAAATTGTCTATTCTAGGCACTTCATGTCAGTAGAATCATACAATATGTATCCTTTTGTGCCTGGCTTATTTCACTTAACATCGTGTCTTCAAGGTTTATCATGCTGTAGCATGTGTCAGAATTTCATTCCTTTTTTATAACTGAACAGTATTTCACTGTATATCTATACTACATTTTATTTATCCATTCATCTGTTGGTGGACACTTGGGTTACTTCCACCACCTTTTAGATATTGTGGATGCTGCTATGAATATTGGTGTACAAATATCTGTTTGAGTCCTTGTTTTCAGTTCTTTGGGGAATATACCCAGAGGTGGAATTGCTGGGTCATATGGTAATTCTATGTTTATCTTTTTGAGGAACTACCACACTGTTTTCCACAGTGATTGCATCATTTTACATCCCCATGAGCAATGCACAAGGGTTCCAATTTCCCCACACGCTGGCCAACACTTGCTATTTTCCATTCCTTTCATAACCGCCATCCTAATAGGTATGACTTACTATTTCATTGTGGTTTTAGTTGGCAATTCCCTAATAACTAATGATTTGTACATCTTTTGATATTGGTCATTTATATACATTCTTCAGACAAAATATCTATTCAATCCTTTGTCCATTTTTGAATTCGACTGTTTGATTTTTATTGTAAGTGGTGGGAGTTTTTGTTTGTTTGTTTTTTAAGAGATGGGGTCTCACTCTGTCACCCAAGCTGGAGAGCAATGGTGCCATCATGGGTCACTGCAGCCTTGACCTCGTGGACTCAAAGGATGTTCCTGTCTCAGCCTCCTCAGTAGCTGGGACAGGTGTGAACCACCACATCCAGCTAGTTTTTAAAAAAAATTTGGCAGAGATGAAGTCTTGCTGCTATATTGACCAGGCTGGTCTTGAACTCCTGGCCTAACCTAACCGCCCACCTAAGCCTCCTAAAGTGCAAAGTGTTGGGATTACAGGCATGAATCACTGCACCCAGCCCAGAATTTCTCTCTCTCTCTTTCTATATATATATATATAAACATATATATTTCTTTATAAGAAATTTCTTTTTTATATAAATAAGAAATACATATATTTATATTTATAAGACATGTATATGTATATTCGTTGTTGGTGGTAGTGATGTTGTTTTGTTTTGAGATGGAGTCTCTCTCTGTTACCCAGGATGGAGTGCAATGGAGCAATCTCTGCTCACTACAATCTCCACCTCGCAGGCCTAAGTGATTCTTCTTCTGCCTCAGCCTCCCGAGTAGCTGGGACTATAGGTATGCGCCACCATGCCCGGCTGATTTTTGTATTTTTTAAGTAGAGACGGAGTTCTGCCTTGTTGGCCAGGTCAACCTCTAACTCTTGGCCTCAAGTGATCCATCTGCCTCAGCCTCTCAAAGTGCTGGGATTACAGGCGTAAGCCATTGCACCCAGCCTCTTTATATATTTTGGATATTAATCCCTTATTAGATATATGATTTTCAAATGTTTTCTCCCATTTCATGGGTTGTCTTTTTATTCTTTTGACAGTGCCCTTTTCTTCAGAAAAGTTGTAATTTTTTTTTTTTTTTGACGGTCTCTTGCTCCGTTGACCCACATTGGAGTGCAGTGGCACAATCTTGGCTCACTGCAACCTCTGCCCCTTGGGTTAAAGCAATTCTCATGCCTCAGCTTTCCAAGTAGCTGAGACTACAGGCACCTGCCACCACACCTGGCTAATTTTTTGTATTTTCAGTAGCGATGGGATTTCGTCATGTTGGTAAGGCTGGTTTCAAACTCCTGACCTCAAGTGATCCACCTGCCTCGGCCTCCCAAAGTGCTGGGATTACAGGTGTGAGCCACCGCGCCTAGCCCTTTAAACTTTTAAGTAGCCTATTTTTTAATTTGTTGCTTGTGCTTTTGGTGTTATATTTAAAAAATCATTATCAAATCCAATATCATAAAGATATCCCCTATATTTCCTTCTAAGAGTTTTATGGTTTTAGCAAGAGTTTATGTATTTGATCAATTTTGAGTTAATTTTTGTATTCAGTGTAAAATAAGGGTCCAGCTTCATTCTTGCTTGAAGATATCCAGTTGGAAACCCAACACCATTTGTTGAAAAGACCATTCATTTCCCATTGAATGTTTTTGGCACCTCTGTGGAAAATCATTTGGTCATATGTACAAGAGTTTATTTCTGGGTTCTTTATTGCATTTCACTGGTCAATATGTCTATCTTTATGCCACACCACACTGTTTTGGTTACTTTAGCTTTGTAGTAAGTTTTTAAATTAGAAAGAGTGAATTCTCCATCTTCATTTTTTTTCAAGATTGTTTTGTTTATTTGGGTTCCCTTAACATTCTATGTGAATTTTGGGGTAGGTTTTTCTATTTCTACAAAAAATGCCATAGGAATTGCATTGAATCAGGGTACTGTTTGGTAATATTGTCATCTTAATATCCCTGTGAACTTAAAGACATCTTATGTATATGGAATGTCTTTCCATTTATGTCTTTATTTTCTTTCATGTTTTATAGTTTTCAGGATACTGGTTTATCATGTTCATTAAATTTATTCTTAAGTATTTTATTCTTTTTGATGTCATTATAAATAGAATTATTTTCTTAATTTCCTTTTCATTGCTGCTACATAGAAATGCAACTAATTTTGGAATGCTGATTTTATACCCTTTAACAATTTTGTTAAATTGTTAGCTCTGACAGTTTTTTGTTTTTTTATTTATTTTTTGGAGTGTAATCTTCAGCATTACCACATATAAGATCATATCACTTTAAAAAAAATTTTTAGATATAGAGGGTTCATGTGCAGGTTTGTCACATGGTATATTGTGTGGGCTGAGGTTTGGGCTTCTAAAGATCCTGTCACCCAGGTAGCAAACATAATACTCAACAGGTAGTTTTTCAACCCTCATCCCTATCTTTTTCTCCTCCCTTTTGGAATCCCTAGTGTTTATTGGTCCTGTCTTTGTGTCCATATGTACCCAATGTTTAGTTCCCACTTATAAATGAAAACTTGTGGTATTTGTGTTTCTGTTTCTGCATGAATTAGCGTTGGATAATGGCCTCCAGCTGCATCCATATTGCTGCAAAAGAAATGATTTTGCTCTTTTTCATGACTGTATATGTGATGCAAGACAGGCAAGCCCCAAAAGTGGGGCTTAGTTCATAAGGGTTCTTGGCTTCACCTAAGAAAGAAGTCAGGAGTAAGCTAGTGATAGGGTAGAAGAAAATAGCTTTATTGAAGTGGCAGTGTTTGAGCTCCAGTGGTGTTACAGCTCTATGACTGCTCCAGCAGAGCAGGGCTTCCCCATAAGCAGTATGCTGAGAGTAGCAGCTCAGGGCAGTTTTGCAGTCATATTTATACCTACTTTTAATTACACATAGATTAAGGAGCAACTTATGCAGAAATTGCTAGGAAAAGGATAGTAATTTTTGAGTCATTGTGGAGGAAAGGGGCAGTAACTTCTGGGTTGTCATGGCAAGGTGAACTGACATGGTACACTGCCAGGTGTGTCTTATGGAAAGCTGTTTCCTCCCTGGCACTGTTTTAGCTAGTGTTCCACTTGGTCAGATGTGTGAACACCTCTGGAGTCAAGTCCTGCCTCCTATCTCAATATAGACTACATTTTCTTTATCCAGTTCACCATTGATGGGCACGTGGGTCGATTCCATGTCTTTGCTATTGTGTTATTTATTGTGCTACAATAAATATATGAATGCAGGTGTATTTTGGTAAAACAATTTATTTTTGTTTGGGTATATACCCAGTAATGGGGTTGCTAAGTTGAATGGTAGTTCTATTTTTAGTTCTTTGAGAACTCTCCAAACTTTTTTCCACAGGGGCTGAATGAATTTGCATTTCCACCAACAATGTATATACATTCCCCTTTCTCTGCAACCTCACCAACACCTGTTATTTTCTGACGTTTTGATAATAGCCATCCTGACAGGTATGAGATGGTATCTCCTTGTGGTTTTGATTTGCATCTTTCTGATGCTTAGTGATGTTGAGCATTTCTTCATGTTTGTTTTGGCTACTTGTATGTCTTCTTTTGGGAAGTATTTGTTAATGTCCTTTTCCCATCTTTTAATGGAGTTATTTGTTTTTTTCTTGTTGATCTGTTTAAATTCCTTATATATTCTGGATATTAGTTCTTTGTGAGATGCATAGTTTGCAAATGTTTTCTCCCAGGCTGCAGGTTGTCTCTTTACTCTGTTGGTAGTTTCTTTTGCTGTGCAGAAGCTCTTTAAGTTCGAATTTTCCATTTCTGTTTCTGTTGCATTTGCTTTTGAGGATTTAGTCATAAATTCTTTGCCTAGACCAATGTCTAGAAGGGAGTTTCCTAGGTTTTCTTCTAGGATTTTTATAGTTAGGTAATGTGATGCCTCCAGCTTTATTCTTTTTGCTAGGGTTGCCTTACCTATTTGGGCTTGTTTTTGGTTCCATATGAATTTTAGAATAGTTTCTTCTAATTCTGTGAAAAATGACATTAGTAATTTGAGAGGAATGGCATTGAATCTGTAGATTGCTTTGTGCAGTATGGATATTTTAATGATATTGATTCTTTCAGTTTATGAGCATGGAATCCTTTTCTGTTTGTTTGTCTTGTCTATGATCATGTCCTCTTTGAACAAAGAAAATTCGTTTCTTCATTTTTTTTTTTTTTTGAAAGAAAGGAAAAGAGAGGAAAGAAAGTGAGAGTGAAAGAAAGAAAAAAAAAGAATGTACGAGAGAAAGAAAGAGGAAGAAAAAGAGGGAGAGAGAACAGGATTCTTGTTCTACTGCCCAGGCT